>JARSSU010026915.1:0-40056 GCA_029619165.1 Eurosta solidaginis
TCTAATTGAAAAATCTTATTTAAAATTTTGATGTTTGCTTTGCCGGGAGTTGAACCCAGGGCATACGGTGTGATAGGCGGAGCACGCTACCCATCACCACGGTGGCCGGTCTATGCCCCTTTACATTTGCTAATTCCTCTTAAAAGAAAACGTGAAATAAAACACGGAATACAATAAGAATTAGCAACAAAAATTTTAAAAACTGCTTGGTACGGGCGTTGTTGTGCTACTTCTCCCTTTATCACGGCCTTAGTCTGTGTCATGATCCGACTTGAGTTCAATGATTTTGTAATGTAAAAGGGACTTGTACTTTGCAGGTACATGTACAATGGCTCAACATTCTAGATCAGGCCCGACGAGAGGGAGGGGGCATGGGGGATTCCCCCCGGGCCCTGGGTTTCTCAGGGGGGCCCGCGATTTAAAGATACTAAGACATTTTTTTTTCGGAAATTCAGGAGAGTCTCTAGTTGTTCCATGTGCAAATTTTAAGCCGATTTTCAAAAGCAACGAATATTGAAAATGATTTTTGCCTGGGCCTTCGAACAGTGAGGAGACATAAAAACATCAAACAAAAAATGTATGTTTACATCAATCCGAAATCGTAAAGTTTTCGTGATAACACTGATGAAAGTTCATCTTCAAAAATTCTTCCAACAACACCACCAACTCTGTACAAAGTCCCAGATTATTTAAATGACTTCGATATCGGTACCGTGAATAACGAGTTTTGCGATCTGAAGAAGTCAACGAATAATTCGTCGAGTCATCAAAAGTGTCCTGTTATTTTTCCACGTGATCGTCATGACGATGCATTTCATAGCTCATTTGTTAAACAGATCTTGCCAAATGGAGAGAAAGTGGAGCGTGACTGGTTGGTGTGGAGTGTCCAGTAGCAATGCTTAATGCTGTTAAGCGCCAATACTTTAAATCGATCTAAAAAGTTTGTTGTCCTGGCGGATATTCGAAATTGTAGGTGAAAATACCCAAGATCACATTAAATGTGTTTATTCAATGGCGATCTTTTCAAAATCTAATTCAAAAGGAAGCTACAATTGATACACTTATCATGAACAGCTAATCACTGAAACTCAAAAGTGGAAAGAACTTTTATAAAGAATTTGGACACTATTTTATTTTTGGGTGAAAGAGCCCTAGCTTTCAAAGGCGAAAGTATATATCTTGGTGAACGAAACAATGGACATTTTTGGGCATCTAAGATCTCATAAGCCATTATGATCCGACACTTAGAGAGATAGTTAGGATTTCACAACAGCAGCACAAACGTTTACAAGTTCACTATCTTCCCCATACATTCAGAACGAGTTAAAGAAATTTGTGCAAAGCACGCGAGGGAACTATATTAGATCAACGCAAAAAATCCAAGAATTTGCTAATATCATTGATGCTATGCCTGATGCCAATAACGTTGACTACGTTCATTTCAATTCGAAAGCAACAAATTTTACAACTCAAGAACGGTTTTTGGCTTTCGTGAATTGTAACCAAAAAACTGGTCAGAAAATCGCTGATCTAATTTGCCATACTCTAGGTAAACATGAAATCCCATTAAAAGATTGTCGTGCACAAGGGTACGATAACGACGCCAATATGAAAGGAGCTTACAACGGTGCACTAGGTCGCATTCTCGACAAAAACTCGAATGCTGATACTCGCCTTGTGCAACCCACAGTCTTAATTTATGTGGTGTTGATGCTGCAGAATGTTGTACGGCTGCAATTACTTTCTTCGGAGTTGTACAAAAATGTTTTACTATTTTCAGCAGCACTCCACAACGACGGGACATCTTCAAAAAAATGTACCAAGCTCTCTTCATAGTCTTTCAGGCAAAAACCAAATTTGACTACGCAAGCATACGGAGATGTTACCGACACTCTCAAGTACATCAACAAGTTCGAGTGTATCTTGCTGTCAATCTTTTGGTTAAAAATACTGACTACACATTAATGAAAGAGACGTGGTCCTCCAAGCTAGAGACACCACCATAGATATTGAGGTCCGACATGTAGATGCCTTATTAGCTGATTTGAAGTTGATCAGGAACCAATGGGAAACAATTTTAGACGAATGCAAAACAGTTGCTATTTAATTGAACATCTCGCCAAAGTTTCCGAACATTCGAAAGAGAAAACCCAAAAGACGCTCTGAACATAATTTAAATGAATGATTACGGATGATTCAGAGTCTGATTTTAGCAATACATTCCTGGTGATCGTTGATTTGGTAATCACTGGCATTACTTAACGATTTGCAGCTATGAGAAATTTGAACGAGACGTTTTCCTTTTTGTGGCAATTTGAAGACATGGATGAAACTACGGTTCGCGCGAGCGCAGTAAAATTTGTCGAAAAATACAAGTCGGACATTTCTGAAAATTTAGAATGCGAAATAATTCACTTGAAACACATTCACGACGCAAATTTTGATAAAGGTCTGTCACCATTGGAATTGCTAAATGCCATCTACATATGTTCAAAATCTGTATACAATTTTCCCCAAAATTTGTGTTGCTTTACGTATCTATTGCACTAGCTAGTGCAGAATGTTCCTTCAGCGTCCTTTCGAGAATCAAAAACTTTCATAGATCGTGTTCATCTCAAGAGCGAGTTTCAGGCCTTGCCACGCTTTGTGTTGAATCCGTTTTGGCAAGACAACTAAATTTTGATATTTTTATAAAAAAATTTTGCAGCGCAAAAAGCAAGAAAGCCACTCTTTGATATCCGAACTTTCTATATTGAATAATTAAATTTTATAAACATCATTAAATTTATCAGAAATATATTAAAATGTTACCAAATAACTAGAAAAGATAGTTGAAACAATATGTGGCTGTTAAAAGAGAATTTTATTTCTACGCTACAAAAAAATAGTATAAATAGTAATTATTCTGTGTTAATTTTATTTTCTGCTCTTAGTTCAAAAATCTTGTAGGTTATGTGGCAAACATTTTTTTGTGATGTAATCCATCAATAATGATTCATGAATGAGACGTCATTAATTCAAATTAATCAAATATATTAGTGGATTTTTTATAGGGGGGCCGTAAATTGTTTAGTCCCGGGCCCGGATTTTCTCTCTACACGGCCCTGTTCTAGGTCCCTTCTTTCCTATGGAAACTATACTAATCTCCCTTCATTTATTTATATGAGTTAACCGGGATTGCCCATATGCGCTTTAAATGTATGAAAACATTTATTTCAGGCAATTTTTAATTTTAAATCTCTTCAAAGCCTTTCATTTATGCTCACTTTGAGAAAACAAACCTAAATTTGATTTAACCTGATTATCATTGAATGTGCGGCATACTTATTAGTCGATGTGTAGACATATCCCTATTCGGTTTAGAGTCTGTTAAATTAAAGAGCTTTAATGGTTAGGGCCACCTAACATTTAAGGTTTGCATCATTTTGGCCGTCACATCGGTCTTAATGCAAACAACTTTACAACATTCTTACAAACTATATAAACTATTCAACATGAATACGAGTGTATGAGTGAATCGCCTTGTTGCTTCCATTGCTTTAAAGAGCCGAAATCCGCTTTAGCTACCTATTCGTTTATGTTGCGAGATTTAAATAATTTTTTAAGAACGAAATTAAGTAAATTTTCTTTAAATAAGTATGTTCATGTTCAATTAATAGATTGTGCACTCAATTTTAAATTGACGGCTGATAAAAAACAGCGAATTTTTACAAAACGTTGCTAATAACTTCTAAATAGAATTGAAGGATAATTATCCGCCACCGGATTATGATCAAAACGTCGTCTCTTTGACAATTTTGTGGTATTTTAAGAGTTTTTGTCAAGTAAAAAATTACCATTTTTTATATGTGGAGTCAAGTAACCACGGTTGTAAGGAACAGGGTGAACTTTTTAAAACTTAAAACATTTCTCATAGCGCCAATCAATGCCTTTTTTTCATGCGGATACCCCGTCCATACTTATTTTAGCTGAAAACTGTGTTTAACATGTCTGTGACAAATCAAAATTTTAAATCCATTTTTAATTTAGGCAAGATTTTAACTAAAGAGTATTTTATTTTAGTCAGCGACTATGATTACGGCCCATTATATTTACTTAATCTCATTTTATACTCAGTTGAGCAGAGCTCACAGAGTATATTAAGTTTGATTGGATAACGGTTGGTTGTACATATATAAAGGAATCGAGATAGATATAGACTTCCATATATCAAAATAATCAGGATCGAAAAAAAATTTGATTGAGCCATGTCCGTCCGTCCGTCCGTCCGTCCGTCCGTCCGTCCGTTAACACGATAACTTGAGTAAATTTTGAGGTATCTTGATGAAATTTGGTATGTAGGTTCCTGAGCACTCATCTCAGATCGCTATTTAAAATGAACGATATCGGACTATAACCACGCCCACTTTTTCGATATCGAAAATTTCGAAAAACCGAAAAAGTGCGATAACTCATTACAAAAGACAGATAAAGCGACGAAACTTGGTAGATGGGTTGACGTTATGACGCAGAATAGAAAATTAGTAAGATTTTGGACAATGGGCGTGGCACCGCCCACTTTTACAAGAAGGTAATTTAAAAGTTTTGCAAGCTGTAATTTGGCAGTCGTTGAAGATATCATGATGAAATTTGGCAGGAACGTTACTACTATTACTCTATATGTGCTAAATAAAAATTAGCAAAATTGGATGAAGAACACGCCCACTTTTTAAAAAAAAATTTTTTTAAATTCAAATTTTAACAAAAAATTTAATATCTTTACTGTATATAAGTAAATTAAGTCAAAATTCAACTCCAGTAATGATATGATGCAACAAAATACAAAAATAAAAGAAAATTTCAAAATGGGCGTGGCTCCGCCCATTTTCATTTAGTTTGTCTAGAATACTTTTATTGCCATAAGTCGAACAAAAATTTACCAATCCTTCTCAAATTTGGTAGGAGCATAGATTCTATGACGGTAACTGTTCTCTGTGAAAATGGGCGAAATCGGTGGAAGCCACGCCCAGTTTTTATACACAGTCCACCGTCTGTCCTTCCGCTCGGCCATTAACACAATAACTTGAGCAAAATCCGATATATCTTTACTAAACTTAGCCCACGTACTTACCTGAGCTCACTTTTTCTTGGTATAAAAAATGGGCGAAATCTGACCATAACCACGCCCACTTTATCGATATCGAAAATTACGAAAAATGAAAAAAATGCCATAATTCTATACCAAATACGAAAAAAGTGATGAAACATGGTAACTGGATTGGTTTATTGACGCAAAATATAACTTTGGAAAAAACTTTGTAAAATGGGTGTGACACCTACCATATTAAGTAGAAGAAAATGAAAAAGTTCTACAAGGCGAAATCAACAGCCCTTGGAATCTTGGCAGGAATACTGTTAGTGGTATTGCATATATAAATAAATTAGCAGTACCCGACAGATGATTTTCTGGATCACCTGGTCCACATTTTGGTCGATATCGCGAGAACGCCTTCACATATACATCTAAGGGCCACTCGCTTTTAAAACACTCATTAATACCTTTAATTTGATATCCATATCGTACAAAAACATACCAGAGTCACCCCTGTCCCACCCTAATGGCGATATCTCGAAAAGGCGTCCACCTATAGACCTAATGCCCCCTCCCTCTTAAAATGCTCAGTAACACCTTTCGTTTGATACCCATATCGTACAAACATTCTAGAGTCACCCCTGGCCCACCCTAATGGCGATATCTCGAAAAGGCGTCCACCTATAGACCTAGTGTCCACTCCCTCTTAAAATGCTCAGTAACACCTTTCGTTTGATACCCATATCGTACAAACATTCTAGAGTCACCCCTGGCCCACCCTAATGGCGATATCTCGAAAAGGCGTCCACCTATAGACCTAATGCCCACTCCCTCTTAAAATGCTCAGTAACAGCTTTCGTTTGATACCCATATCGTACAAACATTCTAGAGTCACACCTGGCCCACCCTAATGGCGATATTTCGAAAAGGCGTCCACCTATAGAACTAAGGATTACTCCCTTTTAAAATACTCATTACCACCTTTCATTTGATACCCATATCGTACAAACACATTCTAGAGTCACCCTGGCCCACCCTAATGGCGATATCTCGAAAAGGCGTCCACCTATAGACCTAATGCCCACTCCCTCTTAAAATGCTCAGTAACACCTTTCGTTTGATACCCATATCGTACAAACATTCTAGAGTCACCCTGGCCCACCCTAATGGCGATATCTCGAAAAGGCGTCCACCTATAGAACTAAGGATTACTCCCTTTTAAAATACTCATTACCACCTTTCATTTGATACCCATATCGTACAAACACATTCTAGAGTCACCCTGGCCCACCCTAATGGCGATATCTCGAAAAGGCGTCCACCTATAGACCTAATGCCCACTCCCTCTTAAAATGCTCAGTAACACCTTTCGTTTGATACCCATATCGTACAAACATTCTAGAGTCACCCTTGGTCCACCTTTATGGCGATATCTCGAAAAGGCGTCCACCTATAGAACTAAGGATTACTCCCTTTTAAAATACTCCTTACCACCTTTCATTTGATACCCATATCGTACAAACACATTCTAGAGTCACCCCTGGCCCACCCTAATGGCGATATCTCGAAAAGGCGTCCACCTATAGACCTAATGCCCACTCCCTCTTAAAATGCTCAGTAACACCTTTCGTTTGATACCCATATCGTACAAACATTCTAGAGTCACCCCTGGCCCACCCTAATGGCGATATCTCGAAAGGGCGTCCACCTATAGACCTAATGCCCACTCCCTCTTAAAATGCTCAGTAACACCTTTCGTTTGATGCACATATCGTACAAACACATTCTAGAGTCACCCCTGGCCCACCCTAATGACGATATCTCGAAAAGGCGTCCACCTATAGACCTCATGCCCACTCCCTCTTAAAATGCTCAGTAACACCTTTCGTTTGATACCCATACCGTACAAACATTCTAGAGTCACCCCTGGCCCACCCTAATGGCGATATCTCGAAAAGGCGTCCACCTATAGACCTAATGCCCACTCCCTCTTAAAATGCTCAGTAACACCTTTCATTTGATTCCCATATCGTACAAACACATTCTAGAGACACCCCTGGTCCACCTTTATGGCGATATCTCGAAACGGCGTCCACCTATGGAACTAAGGATCACTCCTTTTCAAAATACTCATTAACAGCTTTCATTTGATACCCATATCGTACAAACACATTATAGAATCACCCCTGGTCCACCTTAATGGGGACATCTCGAAAAGGCGTCCACCGATAGACCTAAGGCCCACTCCCTCTTAAAATGCTCAGTAACACCTTTCATTTGATACCCATATCGTACAAACAAATTCTAGAGTCAGCCCTGGTCTACCTTTATGGCGATATCCCTAAATGGCGTTCATCCATAGAACTATGGCCTACTCTCTCTTAAAATACTCTTTAATACCTTTCATTTGATACACATGTTATACAACCACATTCCAGGGTTACCCCAGATTGATTTTCCTTATTTTGTCTCCATAGCTCTCAACTGAGTATGTTATGTTCGGTTACACCCGAACTTAGCCTTCCTTAACTTGTTTTTATTTTATTTTATTCTTCTTTATTTAGTTATCTGGTGTTTTGCTGGCTGAGGTTCGATTTTAAAATAAAAGCCAAAAGTACTTTTTATTGTACCAATATATTTCGGTTACCCACAATAAAAAAGTACTTTGGTTTTTAATTTTAAAAATCGGACCTCAGCCAGCAAAACACCAAGATAAAGAAGAAAGGTCACCAACAACTCAAATATTTATCAAAAGCATAAAATGAGCTACGAAACGTTATCATAATAAGACAGTAGATCAAATATGGGGTTACATATGAAAGAAGCACAGCAGGGGTGGAGGTTGTTCAAGCTTGCAAGGCACGACCATATATATGTACATACTTGTAGTATAAATATTTCTACATACATATACATTATTTACGCATAAGCAAAACTGTTGAAGATAGTACTTAATTAGATTTGAAACATAAGAAATGTGTTAATGTATGTAGTTTAGTTTTTTCATGAGCATTGTATATTCAGTATGCATACACTTGAATAAACGTATGTATGTATATATGAGTGTAAATATATGTAGGTGTATGTAAGTATGTATGTACATATATACATTTATAGTTTTTGTGTCAACGTACGTCAAATGAATTATCAATGCAGCGGGTCCATGACATTATCTCGTTTGTATTGTTTACTTCCATTCACGCCAGGCACACATATGTACATACAAACATCCATGCTTACAAAAATATTTATTCCTAATACTTACTTTAATTTATATTTCAATTGCATTTTAATCTAGAGAATGCTTTGATATGCATACAGTTGTACATTAGAATTATTGAAAAAGCTCTGCATCATGTCAGTAGAATTAGATTCGTTTATGTGGGCTAAAGTGTAGTTTACTAAAGAAAATTTCATTTCACACAAATATTTTAATCCAAACCAAGCAGCTTTGCTCGAAACCATCATCAATAGAAATAGAAAGAAAAACCTCCACATGGACATTTTTATACTCAGAGTGCTTTGCACACAGAGTATATTAACCTTGATTGGGTAACGGTTAGTTGTACAGGTATAAAGGAATCGAGATAGATATATACTTCCATATATCAAAATCATCAATATCGAAAAAAAATTTGATTGAGCCATGTCCGTCCGTCCGTTCGTCTGTCCGTTAACACGATAACTTTAGTAAATAATGAGATAGCTTCACCAATTTGGTACACGAGCTTATCTGGACCCAGAATAGATTGGTATGAAAATGAGCGAAATCGGATGATACCACGCCCACTTTTTATATATATAACATTTTGGAAAACGCAAAAAACCTGATTAATTAGTAAATAATACACCTAAAATGTTGAAGTTTGACGTGTGGACTGATACTGTAACTCTTGATAAAATTTGAAAAAATTGTTTAAAATGTGCGTAGCACCGCCCACTTGTGATAAAATCAATTTTACAAATATTATTAATCATAAATCAAAAATCGTTAAACCTATCGTGACAAAATTCGGCAGAGAGGTTGCCTTTACTATAAGGAATGCTTTGAAGAAAATTAACGAAATCGGTTAAGGACCACGCTCACTTTTATATAAAAGATTTTTAAAAGGGTCGTGGACGAAAAAATAAGCTATATCTTTCAAAAAAGAGCTTTATATCAATGGTATTTCATTTCCCAAGTGTATTTATAACAGTAAATAGGAAAAACTTCAAATTTAAAAAAATGGGCGTGGCACCGCCCCTTTTAAGAATAAGCAATTTTCTATGTTTCGGGAGCCATAACTCGAAGAAAAATTAACGGATCGTAATAAAATTTGGTACAAAAATTTTCCCTATAGCAGAAATATTTCTAGGAAAAATGGACGGGTACGGTTAAAGACCACGGCAACTTAAATATAAAACAAGTTTAAAAGGGTCGTAGACTAGAATAATAACCTATAACTTAGCAAAAAATAGTTTTGAGTCAATGATATTTCACTTATCAAGTTTATTGTAAGAGGAAATGGGGAGATTTTTTTTTAACGGGCGGTGCCACGTGTTATGTAGAAAAGTAATTTATCTGAAATGAAATGTACAATTGAAGCTCACTGCTGAGTATATAATGTTCCTTTACCTTTACTTGTTCTATCTTACTTTCTTACTTAACCTTTAAATGGTTTAACCGTTTAAATGGTTATCGCAGTCCAATAAAATGAGCCAGTCACTTCTTCGTGAGGTAAACTTGTGCCAATTGGTAACACCAAGGAATTTTAATCGTTTTCCACCTGAACCTTCCAACTGAGTGGGGGCCTTCTTCTTAATCTGCTTCCGTAACCGGGTTCCGATAAGAGTACCTTCTGGCTGGAGCATTATCTTTTATTTGCATAACATGGCTTAAAGCTCGTAAGATGTTCGTAAATCTTTCAAAGAACTTTTCTCTCAAAAAATCATAGATCCACTTCGAAGTCTTTTACATTTTCAAAATTACGGCTGCCAATAGAGGCGTGGTTGCCGAGGCGCAAATGCGCTGACTCGATGACAACAGGTATTTCGTTTTGTCGTCATTCACCATAAAACCCTATCTTTTCGGCTTCTGTTTGGAGTTACCAGAACTTACGATGCGAGTGTTCAGGCCGATGATGTCAATGTCATCAGCGTACGCCAGTAATTGCACGTTCTTCTTGAATATTGATTCCAAGACTTGGCGCATGGTGAACATCTGGTTTATGGGATACTTACCAAGTCTATAGCCGCCCTGATAAGGTTCAATCAGCCTATTCAATCTTTCACACAATAAGTTTGACATGACCTTATATACGATATTAAGAAGGTTGATTCCGTGATAGTTAGCGCAGTTTGCAGTATCCCTCTTTTAGTGGGATGAGCAAAGAACACTTTGCTTCCAATCTTCAGGCGTGCCCTGTAGCCCTGTAGGTAGCGCACTTTTTTTCGATTGCAATAGAGCATGCTTCATCGTATTAGTTGCTTTTCCGCGGTCGCCTGTAACCAATTGTTTCTTCAGCGGCATTACGAGGTGTTTTAGAAATATGTTCCCAATGCTCCTGCTCCATTGCATTCTAATGCAATTGCAGCATTTCGGCGTCTAACTTCTTTGTATTTTTTTGTTTCTTGCTTTAGTAGCGTTCGCCCATTTTGGCTGCATTTAGATAGCAATCCGAGTTGATGCAAGGTCTCCGAATCGTACGTACATCTAAACACTGGATCGATATGATTCCCGGTATTGCGATCGGTGCTTGGTGTATATTTTATGCTTAAATCTGGTGCTAGCTACGACCAGGTTTCTAGCACTAGCGAAGGCGATAGCCTCAGTTCATTAGTGGAGGTTTCATTGTGGAGACTGAAAGCACGACTCTTATATCATGACAGGGACAGCGCTCGTATATAAGTTATAGCCAATGGTGGAAAACGTTTTTCACCTCATCGCTCTTCCCTCGGTCGGTGCATGAAAGCTTCAAATTACACCAGCACTGCCTACTCTACCCTCCAAAATAATGTTTAAAGACAAATGTGCTTATGATAATAAAGCTTTTATTTGTAATATTTTGTTTTTTTATTTCGTAATCTGCTAGTCATTCTTTTTCTTACTTCACTTTTCTTATTATTTTCATTTTAGTGTTATAATTTTTAATGTCGCTTACCAACCGCAACAGATTAATATTACAGAACTTGAAGAAAAGAGAAAGTAGAAGTGAAATACTGAATATACATACATACAAGCATATAGAAATACGTACATATATACCGATACTTATATACCGATTCTTGGTTGAAAGTAAGTTTTGATGTTTTTCATTTGTAAGAATTACCCACAAAACAGAAATGCACTGGCACACTCACCGCTACAATAAAAGCAATACAATGACAGCAAAAGAAGCCATAATAAAACATATTACAAAGAGCAAAGTGAAACAGAATAAAAAAAAACAAACATGAAATCAACAACAAGTTTTAAAGTGGCAGACAAGCAGCAACTTCGTTAGAACAATTTCCAAAAAAATACAAATAAGCTAACAAAGAAACGATGAGACCGAGGAAAAAGAGGCGATAGTTTGAGATTAAAAGATATGCTCGGAAAGACGAAAAAAAAATAAATAAAAAAACATTAAAAGAAGCAAAGGCTCGGGTAATATAGATTATTGTATACCCAGTTGCGCGTAACTACTGTTAATTATGTTATAAGTTATAAGTGAGACTTAAGGGTTGATACTAAGTAACTAAAAATGTTTAAGGAAACGAAATTCAAAATTCCATTGTTTGATGATTTTATTGCCTTTGGGTTTTATAAAATAGTACCTGGGCGACCGAGCTTTGCTCGGCAACGTTTCGCTGTGCTGAGAAATCTTTCGAATAGTAATCTGTCAGAAATTGCAATTATTCATTTAAAAGAAAATTATTTAAAATTAAGTCGAACCACATGTAAGATTTTTTACGAAGATTTTTAACTTTAATGTTCTCCTTTAAAGCTTTAATATATTATAAGTAGAGTACTATTTAGTCTAACTACCCCAACCCTAAATGGCAACCCTACTCAAAAATGTCCCTATTGTAATGCGGAGTGAAATACCTTTCGTTTGTACCCATATCGGCATATATCATGCATTTTTTTAATTTCGAATAGGTGGCAACCCTACTAAAAAATTTCCCTATTGTAATGCGGAGTGAAATGCCTTTCGTTTGAAACCCATATCGGCATATCTAATGCAATTTTTTTTTAAATTTCGAATAGGTGGCAACCTTGTGAAACATTCTGAGTGGCAACACCTAGGTAGAAAGTCTTAGAAGGGATACATTATCTCTGTTCCAAATTTAAGTTTAAATCGGTTGAGCCGTTCCCGAGATCGTTCGGCTATACAACAAACAAGAGTTGCTCGTTTAAAGTTATAAGATAATATATGCGTTTCGGCACATTTTGTATCTTCCTCAGGAAAAGTTTATTGTTAGTTTATTATAAGTTTTTCAAATTTGAAGTTATCTCATTGAAGTGTAAGTGTAGCGTAAGCGTAGTATTTGTAAGTTTCATGCTATATGGCGGATGTAGGTATGTACATATATATAATGTAAACACCGGAATAGTGTTTCGGATTGTTATATTGTATGGAGTACAAGAGAATTGTGTAAGTATAGGCGAAATAGAGAATGAGAGCACAAGTTTAGTCACTACTCTGTAGCGTTATGTGGGAACAATGTACGTGGTAGAGTTGATATGAGCGAAATCATACAGGACTCAAGAAAAACACGTCACCTACATATAAATTAAAATCTCTGAGCGTATATGTACACAATTTGTATGTAAAGATGCAACGGCAACTCTGAGTAAATGCGTGATTTTTTTACTGTTTGCAAAACAAAGGACGTGGTTAGGCATTCAGGTTTAAGTAAAAACTCGGTTATTTTTGAAGTTTTCTTTGTAGCAACATCTTTGTTCTTTAT
Organism: Eurosta solidaginis; assembly: GCA_029619165.1. Classification (NCBI taxonomy): domain Eukaryota; kingdom Metazoa; phylum Arthropoda; class Insecta; order Diptera; family Tephritidae; genus Eurosta; species Eurosta solidaginis. Next base: position 13,004 of record JARSSU010026915.1, read on the forward strand.
TTGGATAGATTTATATGAAATAATAAAGGGCAAACAAGGAAAAAAAATAATAAAATAAAATAAAAAAAAGTAAAATTAAATTAAATGAATACAAAATAGAACAAAATAAAATAAAATAAAATAAAATAAGATCGCGGGTTCGAATCGAGCTCAAGGCCCAACCATATTTTTTGTATAATTTTTATTATTATAATGAATTTTTTCTTAATTGAAATTTTTTTGTAATTACTTAGTTAGGTTATGGCCGTTTTTTATATTTTTTTTTGTAATTTAAAAATATAAAAAATGAATTAGAATAAAATAAAATAAAAAGTAAAACTAAACTAAATAAATTTAAAAAATACAATAAAATAAAATAAAACAAAATTAGATAAAATAAAGAAAAATAAGAAAAATAATAAAATATTAATAAAATAAAACAAAAAAAAATTATATAAAGTGGCATAAAATAAAATAAAACAAAACAAAATAATATGAAACAATAAAGTAAAATAAAGCAGAATAAAATAAAATAAAATAAAACAAAATTAAAAAAATTAAATAAATTAAAATATAATAAATGGCGGCCACCGGGGTGTGATGGTAGCGTGCTCCGCCTACCACACCATATGCCTTGGGTTCGCACCCCGGGCAAAGTAACATCAAAATTTTAGAAATAAGGTTTTTTAATTAGAAGAAAATTTTTCTAAGCGGGGTCGCCCCTCGGCAGTGTTTGGCAAGCGCTCCGGGTGTATTTCTGCCATGAAAAGCTCTCAGTGAAAACTCATCTGCCTTGCAGATGCCGTTCGGAGTCGGCATAAAACATGTAGGTCCCGTCCGGCCAATTTGTAGGGAAAATCAAGAGGAGCACGACGCAAATTGGAAGAGAAGCTCGGCCTTAGATCTCTTCGGAAGTTATCGCGCCTTACATTTATTTTTTTTTATTTATAATAAATAAAATAAAAAATGAACTATACAAAATAAAATGACATAAAATTTATTTTAAATGGGTTACATTTAAAATTAATTTTTATATCATTTTATTTTGTTTAGTTCTATTTTTTTTTATTTATTATATTATATTATATTTTATTTTATTTGATATTTTTAATTTTGTTTTATTTTTTTTATTCTGCTTTATTTTTGGGGTTACAAATTAAATGGGGTTACACTGGTGTCCTATCCCCACTTTTGTTTAACTGCTACTTATCAAGGCTACCTTCGCCACCAGATGGAGTCACTATCGTTTCCTACGCCGATGACTGCACAATAATGGCCATAGGCCAGGCCCACAGATCGATGAGCTTTGCAACAAAATAAACGGCTACCTCCCTGATCTCTCCAGTGTTGTCGCCTCGCGAAAACCTGATATTATCACCGACTAAATCATCGGCGACCTTATTTACAACATCGACGTCCCAAATGTCGACCATTTTGAACATCCACGTCAATGGCACTACGCTACCGTCTTATACCCCAAAATCTTGGGTGTGACGTTTTATCAGGATCTACATTTTGGTGAGCATGCAGCCGCAATTGTACCGAAAATCCGCAATATTCCTCAAATCTAATGCTGGTAGTACTCATTATCACTTACAAAGCAATTGGCCAGCTATTGCATGCTACGCGTCCCCGATATGGTCGCCAAGCCTAAAGATTCCCTGGAAGAAGCTACAGGCCTGCCAAAATATCGCCCTCAGAACCGCCACGGGTTGTTTTCTTATGCCACAGAACACCATCTACATAATGAGGCGAGAATACTCCCCATTAGGGAGAGAAATGAAATGCTAACCAAACAGTTCCTGTTGAATACCCAGAAACCTGGGCATCCCAACAGAAATCTGATTGATGAGCCTATACCACCCAATGGCTTAAGGAATCATCTCCGTAAACATTATGAGGAAATACGACACCTGAGAACATAGCCGTATGAAACTTAAAAACACAAGGTCCTCAGTGAACTCCACAAACAGGCGTCGGACCTCTATGCTAGAACTTGCCCGGTGAATCCTGTACTCAAAGAACAATATCCAAAACTAGCAGAAGAGGAACGCACTCTCCCTAGGGCAACGCGAGTTACTCTAGCTCAAGTTCGATCTGGATACTGTAACAGGTTTAAACTCTTACCTATCCAGAATTAACCCCGGCATACAAAACATATGCCCTGCTTGTAATGTGTCCCCACATGACACCAACCATTTTTTAACTGTATTGTGGAACCAACGCCTCTTAATACCCCTTCTCATTGTGGACCACCCCTGTTGAAACAGCAAGTTTCCTTGGACTCCCGTTAGAGGACAATGATGACAATTTGTGGTCGGTCGCACCTATTGGATGGGGCGAAGCACTGCTACGACAACAACAATAAAATAAAATTAATAGAAAAATTACATAAAATAAACAAGTAAGGAAGGCTAATTTCGGGTGTAACTGAACATTACATACTCAGCTGAGATCTTTGGAGACAAAATAAGGGAAAATCACCATGCAGAAAATGAACCTAGGGTAACCCTGGAATGTGTTTGTATGACATGGCTATCAAATGGAAGGTAATAAAGAGTATTTTAAAAGGGAGTGGGCCTTAGTTCTATAGGTGGACGCCTTTTCGAGAAATCGCCATAAAGGTGGACCAGGGGTGACTCTATAATGTGTTTGTACGATATGGGTATCAATTAAAGGTATTAATGAGGTTTTAAAAGGGAGTGGCCCTTAATTGTATTTGTGAAGGCATTTTCGAGATATCGACCAAAATTGGACCAGGGTGACCCAAACCGTCGTCTGTCGGGTACCGCCAATTTATTTATATATGTAATACTACGAACAGTATTCCTGCCATGATTCCAAGGGCTTTTGATTTCGCCCTGCAGAACTTTTTCACTTTCTTTTACTTAATATGGTAGGTGTCACACCCATTTTAAAAAGTTTTTTCTAAAGTTATATTTCGCGTAAAAAACCAATCCAACCATCATGTTTAATCCCTTTTTTCGTATTTGGTATAGAATTAAGGCATTTTTTAATTTTTTAAAATTTTGGATATCGAAAAAGTGGGCGTTGTCATAGTCGGATTTCGCCCATTTTTAATACCAAGATAAAGTGAGTTCAGATAAGTACGTGAACTAAGTTTAGAAAAGATATATCGATTTTTGCTCAAGTTATCGTGTTAGCGGCCGCGCGGAAGGACAGACGGTCGACTGTGTATAAAAACTGGGCGTGGCTTCAACCGATTTCGCTCATTTTCACAGAAACCAGTTATCATCATAGAGGCTATGCCCTTACCAAACTCACAAGGCATTGAAAGTGTTCTAGACAAATTAAACGAAAAAGGGCACAGCCACGCCCATTTTTGAAATTTTCTTTTATTTTTGTATTTTGTTGCACCATATCATTACTGGAGTTGAATGTTGACGTAATTTACTTATGTACTGTAAAGATATTAAATTTTTTGTTAAAATTTGCCTTTTAAAATTTTTTTTTAAAGTGGGCCTGTTCGTCATCCGATTTTTCTAATTTTTATTTAGCACACATATAATAATAGGAGTAACGTTCTTGCCAAATTTCATCATGATATCTTCCACGACTGCCAAATTACAGCTTGCAAAACGTTTAAATTACCTTCTTTCAAAAGTGGGCGGTGCCACGCCCATTGTCCAAAACCCCAGGTCAACCCACCACCTTTCATTGCTTTATCCGTCTTTGGTAATGAATTATCGCACTTTTTCGGTTTTTCGAAACTTTCGATATCGAAAAAGTGGGCGTGGTTATAGTCCGATTTCGTTCATTTCGTTTCATTTTAAATAGCGATCTGAGATGAGTGCCCTGGTACTTACATACCAAATTTTTTTAAGATACCTCCTAATTTACTCAAGTTACGTGTTTACGGACGGACGGACGGACGGACATGGCTAAATGCATTTATTTTTTCGCCCAGATCATTTCGATATATAGAAGTCTATATTTATCTCGATTAGCTTATGCCGTTACGGGGTACCGTTATGCGAACAAAATGAATATACTCTGTGAGCTCTGCTCCGCTGAGTGTAATAAAATTTAATAGAACTAAAAAAGAATTAAAGGAAAATAAATTAAACAAAAAATATAAAATTAAGTTCAATTAAATTAAATTTATAATTTATTTAATAATTTGGGAAAATTTAAACAACTTGACATAAGAACGGACAAGGCGACAGCTGTTTAGATTATACCTTGAAAATCTCTTCAAAGCCTTTTCGCTCGGGAGGGCAATTCGAACCCGCACTCCTACGATGGTTGCACTGTTACAAACACATTCTTCCCCGCTATGCCTTAGTTGTTGTAAACTTAACCCCATTGCCTTCCATGCATATTTTATTCTTTGCAAAGTACATACTTCGTATATTATTATGTGTCAAAGTTATTTTTGTTGTTGTCAGTTTCAAAGAAACTGGTGTCTTCTTTATTCTATTTATAAAAATAAAAATAAATTTAATTCAAGGAATAAAAATCGATTTTTAATCGATGTGTGATCGGTTTGCTGACGAAAACTCATCGACTCATCAACGAAAATGTATCGAGATATAATCAAAATGTTATCGCTGGGTTACCAGATTGTTACCAATTTCTTATCGAAGTGTTATCAAAAAGTCATCGATTACTTACGAAAAAGTTTTCGACATGTTATCGAAAGGAAATTAATTTCTTTCGCGAAACTTATAGATTTGTTATCGGAGTATTACCAATATGTTATCGGTGTATTATCGATTTGTCATCGAATAGTTATCGATTTCGTTATCAAATTTTCATCGATTTGTTTACGAAAAGTTTTAAATTTCGAACGATTTAAGTCCAATTTGTTATAGGCATGTTATCGATTTGTTAACCACGACTCATCGGTTTAATATGAAACAAATACCTATAAAACTTCAATGCGAGATCGATGACACATTTTTTACCCTTCGACAACAAGCCGATAAGAAACCAAATAGAAGACGATGACAAGCTGAAACATATCGGTAGCGGGCTGACAACATTGACAATCGTCATTTACTTCCGAGGAGATTCAGACCGAGCTTCTCTTCCAATTTGCATCGTGCTCTTTTCTATTTTTCCTACATCTTTTATGCCAACTCGGAACGGCATCTGAACGGCAGTGGTATTTTCACTGAAAAGCTTTTCATGACAAAAATATACTCGGAGTGTTTGCCAAATCAGATAAAACTCTTTTAGAAAAACTTTTATTCTAATTGAAAGCACTTGTTTCATAATTTTCGATAATGCTTTGCCCATGACTTCTCGACTTCTCGTCATTTAAAATACCGCATGTACGTCTATCTCAACACGGTCTGTCTATTGATATGTAGCTTGATGGATATTTTTGATTTTTATTCTAATCTTATCTTTTTAGGTCTAAGAGTCACATTAGACGCTCATGCAGCACTTTCCTATAAACTCTGGACTCAACAATGAAAATTTCCTGACGAAAGCTGTCTGGTGTAAGAATTCATAACATACTCAATGAAGCGGTCCAGAATCCTCATTGCTGCGATTCAAGTGAAAACTTACTTTTGGCTCGGAGCTCCAAACGTTCGCTGGATACAAATTTCACCGAAAAAACGATGCGATAGAAAACGAAGCCAGCCTCGTATATATAACATGCTACAGTTTTCAGTACGAAAAGCGAGTAATGTTCGGCAAGAAACACTTCATTATGGAATTCCGCTTTCTTGCCTATAGTAAGGGAATAGACAAGCGACCACATCGATGATATGACTTTGAACCGGTGAATACGCATGTAAGTAGAGTTCAAGACAGTTTTTATACGCAAGTCCCTATTTTGATCCCAGGGGCTGGTAAAATCAAAAATACTTGAAAGAAGTTCTTCAAAGTGTCATCGATGCTACGCTCTATAGGCGAAGTCGTTCCAAGAGATTTATTTAAAAAGGCTTTTTACACGGTGATTCTTTTGGAGCACCCTAAGGAATTTAATTCACGTCAATCTCACTGCGACTAAATATTTTTTTTGTTTAGAATTCTATTACTGTAACATCGAAACCACGATGAGAATTTTGATCAGTCGAGAACTGGATTAAGACAGGCAGACGCCATGACAGCATCATTCTCAGAAGGTATGACTATGACTGCATGGTACTACGGACGACTTGTGGTATTACTGACAAGTCAGTTTTAGGGCCGTTTGCACCATTTTGAGTAGGTATCTTTCTTTAAGTTGTCACAACTCTTGTGTTTTACATGCTAACTGGCGTCTGTTATCACGAAATAGGCGTGACTTGTTACAAAACGAACTGAAGCATCGACTGCCAGTTGAGTGTAAAAAAAAGCGTAATCAGAACTCAGCTTTTTCTTGTATTCACAATAAATTTTAGCGATTTGTCCCAGCAAGGATCGAGGAAAAATACATTAAACGATTGGTAATTACGCTTTGTTTCTCCAGTGTTTCTCGAGTTGTCTTCTAACATTAGAAATTGGAGAACAAGGGAGGTTATCTAATCATGCTCTAATGTTTTTCTATCTTCAGTGTTTGTTGGGGTTCTAGAAAATATTCGCAATTATCGAATTAACTAGGAGTTGGTCACTCTTTGTTTGTGAAAACGAAAATTTCAAATGAAGCTATATGAAGGATTATTATTCTTCAGTTAATTTCAATATGTTACTTGGCAACTTACTCTGCCTCCCTGCTTTGGGGAGGATAGGACCGAACATAACATCATCAGTAAACGTTTTTGTTACGTTAAAAGTGATTTCGATTTGGGTCATTTTAAAAATTGATATAGATACATACTAAGTTATATAAGAATATTTTAACTTTTACAGAGACTACTTTTGATTTCACTGTGGTAACTGAGAATGATGTGCTAGGAGCTGTTATGGCTATTAAGTCTAATGTCGTGGGAATCGACGGCATTAGCTTGCGTTTTATCAAACTTATACTTCCCTTTGCCATCTCTTCTCTGACACATATATTTAATTTTTCTATAATAACCAGTGGATTTCCAAGTGAATGGAAAAAGGCGAATGTTATTCCCATTCCTAAATCAAATTCTCCTGATTCCTGCAAAGACTTTAGACCAATTAGCCTACTGCCTGCTTTATCCAAAGTATACGAAAAACTACTATCAAAGCAGATAATTGACAATATTCATGACAACCACTTGCTGTCTGAAGTCCAATCAGGTTTCAGAAAAGGGCATAGTTGTGCTACATCCATGTTGAAGATTCTGGAAGATATACGTCCAGCTTACGACAACAACGATCTTACGGTATTAGTACTTCTAGACTTCTCAAGAGCTTTTGATATGGTTGATTTTAAAATACTACTTCGCAAGCTCGAAAATTACTATAATTTCAGCCCTTTTGCAATTAAGTTAATGCAAAATTATCTCACTGGCCGATTCCAGCGAGTTCAGTGCGGTGATATACTCTCTGATTTAAAGTCCATAACGTTGGGCGTTCCACAAGGATCCATCCTGGGACCAGTATTGTTTACACTTTTTATCAACGACATAGTCGTCTGTTGCCGCCACGCATCTATACATCTTTACGCTGACGATACCCAACTCTACATGTCGCGCCCGATCGGGCTCTCCGAAGACTTATTTGTTAGGCTGAATAATGATTTAAAGCACATAAGTAGCTGGGCTCGCGCAAATAAGCTACATCTTAATGCGTCAAAATCTAAGGCGATTGCAATATCGAACGCAGCATACGATTTAAGCAGCCTTCCTGAAATTTTGCTAAATGATGATAAAATAGGTTTCCAGGATGTGGTTACCAATCTAGACTTCAGAATTAATTCTAGTCTTACTAGTGCTAACCATATCAGTTTGTGGTGGGTAAAATCTATAACAACCTTCGCCATCTTTACAGAACTGCCTACTTACTACCGCGAGACACTAAACTGAAGCTGGTAAAAACTCTTATAGTACCTCAAGTTTCTTACAGTAAACTTATATATGGTAACCTTGATTCGGTATCGCTTAACAAACTTCAGCTGGCCATAAATAATGCCGCCCGATTTGTTTTTTCTAAAAGAAAGTACGATCACATATCTTCGTGTGCCGTGCAAATACTCGTGAGTGACGTCTGCAATTTCTTAAAAATGAGAAATCTATGTTTCTTGCACAAACTTCTGCATTCTCAATATCCCCCTTACCTATTTAATAAGCTAACCTTGAGTCAGTCCACTCGAACATTGAATCTGTTGATACCGGCTTTTAAATACTCCACATCCTCTAGAATGTTCTTTGTCAGTACAATCCGTCTATGGAACTCACTTCCTTCCAAGACAAAAGCAATTCGTAAGGCAGGATGTTTCAAACAAGCAGTATTATATTTCCTAAACTCTTAACTTACCCTAATTTACATATCCCAAGCCTTCATTCTTCAAATATTGGTCTGGAATTGTTTCTATCACAATATTATTAATTAAATACGTATAAGCTTTTTATTATTTTTAATCAAAATTTTGTACTCATTCTTTATTAAGTTTATTTATATGTAACTTCAATTTTTTGATGTGATTGATGTACTACCTAAAAGACAGTGTCTTACTTGTACAAATAAGCTTTAAATAAATAAATAAAATAAATAAATAAATAAATAAATATGCAAATATGCGTAAGGTAGGATGAAGAAAATAATACTAGTGTATTTAATTTAAGTCTTCTTTTAGGCTCCTTGACTAAGTCGATTTTTTTATGATATCACAGATTTTGTTAGGCGAACGAAGTCTTAATAATCCCGTATAACATAAGTATTACATATGGGTATACAAAATAGATAAAATTGTTAGTTAGAGGATGTAGTGGTATCCGCCGAGGTCGAGAACTAGCAGTAGATATGGTTAGTATAATTGGAATATTAGAGTCTATAGCTGCTTTGAGCGTGACGTGACAGCAGACGCAATATTGTCTGTTATATCAGCCTCACAAAGCACGAGCGAGGAGGAGGGCTATGTGTGAAGCATTGGAGCAAATCACGGCAGCCGCACGCAGTTGTGGCGGTGGCGACAGACAACACTTAACGTCATGTTGAGCCCAACGGACGCACTCAAGTTTTCATATCATATGTACCTAATGTGTATGTTTTTATTTTTATTTTTTAAGTTCTTTTTTATTTCATTTTATTTACTTTAATTTTCTTTACAGCTGCCTTCTTAGCTTTTTTCTCTTTTTCAATTATTGTTTGTCTCTTGTTTACTTTCCTTCTTTCAACTTTTTACTTTTCTTAAGTCTCATACGACAATTTTACATAAGCTGCGTTTAAGTTTTATATTACTGTTTTTGTTTTTATCCTACTTTTTATTTTCTTATGCCACAACTATTACTTCCACCACTTTTTCTTCTGCTGTTGCTGCTGGGCAATTTGTTGTCGTTTATTCGTTGCACCAACAACTCTGCATAAGTTTCTCAGCAAACGTTCTTCTTGTAAATATGAAACGTTTATGCTTGTCATGCCGCAGCAAATATAATGAAATAACACAAAAGACAAGCCAATGAATGTGCATAAAATTCAGCAAAGAGTCAGTAAATCCAATGGGACCCCCACTAATAATATTGTATCAGCTATAGCCATATCCATATACACATGTTTGAAGGGCTGGCGTGGGCTAAGGCTTCAGTTAATCAGGCAAATTGCATTTTGCTGTTCTGCGTGATGGCCCAAGTCAGATAGCAATGTAGAAGTGACTTGTAGAAAAAATTGGTAAAAAACTGTGCGCTGCGGCTACAGAAATGTTGAGATCTCCATTCCCTGGAGACGATCATAAGAAATACATTCACTTGAGTACATACCTATCTTTCTGAAAGGAGCACTAGCAGTTGAAAAGATGAAACATACGTTGAACGCAAGAAAACGTGTTGCAATGTTGTTGTTATAGCCAAGAACTCATGCAGTGCTAGAAGTTATCCAGTAGGAAACTAAAACTCAATCTTTTTTTTAATGTTATTGTGTGTTTTTAATTTCTTGGGACGTGTTGTTCCGCTTGTTGATGTAAATGCCTACCACAGAGGACAAGAGGTGAGAAGGGTAAGACGTATCCATGATGTTTATTTTATAATGGGAGAGACTTTGCCGCTATTTACTGTCGTGCACGGCACTGAACTAGCGTCTCGCTGCAGTCTGCATACAACAGAGGCTCTACAGTAACATGTTTACATGAAAATTAATTCATCTTCTCGTGATCTACGGAAAGCATTCCAAAAGTTTCCTAGGTAATCGTACGAGCTAAGGTTTTAAATTTACTACGACGGAGAGTAGAAAGCCTTTGGAGCTTGCTATGGCTCTGCTCGACTGGGGTTGGCCCTGCGGAAGCACCATGATGACTGTGTTTCATATCCAAATGCGGAGGAGTTGTTAAAGTCGAATGTTGAGCTGCATTGCAACTGGGATGTCATTACTCATAGATTGGAAGAGGTGTTAAGTAGGCCTCAGCTCAGGGAATGTCTTTATGAGGGACATACTGACATGGTATAGCTGCCATACAAGCCAAAGTAAACTTAACTTGATTTCCCTACAGGGAGAACATATTCATGTTTATATGGAGCTCTGCAGCATTGCTACATATGAACTCGAGATACGTACACACCTACTGAAACTTTTCGTAATGAGTTGGTACCAACACTTTTATAGATACGTCTTGTGAAGTAACTTATGTACAGGGTGATATAAAAAATGCTTTTAATTAGGTTGTCCCTATAATTCCGGAAGCTGAAGTGCACACATCGTTCCTTTTTATACCTTTCATAAAAATGAACTGGTATATTAAGTTTGTCACGAGTCTCAAAATTATAAGTCTTCAAAGGAGAAGAGATAGACTCTACCAGTAAGCATGCCGAAATAATCAAGATGATCAGAGTTTATTTAGCCATGTCCGCTGCTCTCTGTTTGAACGCAAAATAGTCCCTCAAGTTTTGAGATATCTTGATGAAATTTGGTTAGCGGGTATATTTTGATCTCCGATTAGACACTTGTTGGAACCGACCGGATTGGACCACTTAAGCATATATCCCCAATATATTTTCTGTCATATCTTCTTTAATTTATAAGATATACGCTTTAAATTTTACTAAATGCTTTCGTATATGGTACAGATTGTTGTATGAAACAAATCGTATAGATCGGTCGTATATATAGGCCCGCCGCTGGCAGTTTTTTGTCTGCGTGCAAATACCGATAATGGCGCCCTTTGATTACATATCGTCGCTCCCATGGAAGACTAACACGTTTCAGATTTTCTGTGCTAGTTTTCTATGAGAAAAACTGAAACGTGTTAGTCTTTCAAGGGACAATATTATACTGAGTTTTGCTTTAAAAAAGATTTTTTTAAATTTTGTTCATCATAGAATATAAAGAAAAGAAATCTTAATAAATAGGTATAAAACATTTATTTTGATTGGGGTCTTAGGGCCGTTTTCACCATCTCCGGTTAACGCTAACTGGCAGTTTATTTGACAGATAACCGGACGATTTCTGGTAAATAAACTGTCAGTCAGCGCTAACCGGAGATGGTGAAAACGGCCTTTAATAATATTTGTTTACTAAAATGTAAAACTTAAAACAATACATACATACATATGTATACATATTACAAAAACTTAACTCTTCTTGCCTTTATATTTGCAAAATCTTCTATAAACTTTCTTGTATCCAAGCTGTCTAAAATTTCGTGTTCAATTGAAACTATGGCTAAATTATTAAGTCTCTGTTGGAGCATTGTTGATCTTAAATAATTTTTTATAATTTTTAATTTTGAAAAGGATCTTTCACCAGATGCAACTGAAACCGGCAGTGTAAGTAATATTCTTAGCGCTATTGCTGTGTTCGGAAATGTTGAAATTAGGTTATTCGAAAAAAGATATTGCAATATGGTTTGTGGATCATTAGACTGATTTTCTGCAAAATGTATCTTTAATGCAACAATTTCCTTAAAGAGATCAACACCGTCAATGTCTGAATCACCACTTGAATCATCCTTTAGCTTGAGATTTAAATCTTTACAGTGTTTCATTAGCTCATCATTGGAGTAATTAAATAAATTATCGTTAAAAAAGCCAAATACGTCAGTAAACGTTTTTAACTCCTCGAATCTTTTCTTTACAGAAGTTATTGCTTGATCTAAGATTCTAAAAAAAAACTCTACTTTATATTTAATTTTGGGGTCCATGATTACTTCATCATTCTGCTCATATTGAAATTGAGTTGTTGTTTTTTCTTGGGCGAATGGTATTTACTAGTGGAAAATCTGTTTTAACATTAAGGTCTTGAGCCACTTTGGAAGCTTCTGCTAGAACAATTTGAAAGTGTTCATCCGTGCGATATTCTGTGAACTTAGCAATCAATTTTATTATACGATTTGAGCAGATTTGAGTATTCATTGTGGGACTCTGCATCATTTTACTCAAAGCATTAATTTCATTTAAAATTTCGAACCAAATTACTACCGAGGAAATAAATCTATAATTTTGAATATAAGAGCAAGCGAATGAGCTTTATGAGAAGTATTGCAATCACATTCCGAAGAATTACCAGATATTTCCAGCAAGGCGTCAAATATTTTTTCGAGGTGGTACCTTAAGGGCTTAACTGCATCGATTCGGCTAGACCATCGCGTGGCACTTAAAGCTTTTAATTTTTAAATCTGGCAAATGTTTGCAAATTATCGACCACCTTTTTGTTGATGATGAAAGAAAACGTAAATTTCTTGAATTATATTAAAGAAATTAACAGTTTCGTGTGTTATATTTGCTGCATCGTTCACAAATTAAGGCTATGAGCCGAGATGGGACATAAAATGCGCGGTTATTGATTTGCAAAATTTTTTTGAGTCCATTGTGTTTTCCACGCATATTAGAACCGTTATCATACCTTGACCGCGTAGGTTTTGAATGTTGAGATTTTATTGTGAAAAAAGTCCAAAACAAAATGGAATAAACCTTCACCTGTGGAGCTGGTGATCGGACAGAAACCAACGAAATTTTCACATATCTCAACATTATTGGTTTTGCGATTTAACAGAACATGCCTCAGTACAACTGTAATTTGTTCCGTGTGACTTGCATCTGGTGTGCAGTCCAATATAATGGAGAATATTTTGATTCTCTCACGTTGTTCAGTATATATTTTTTTATAGTCGTGCCGAGCATATCAATTATTTCATTCTGAATTTGATCTCCTAAATAGTGAGTCATACGACCTGAATCTAATTTTGAGGATTGAATTCTGCGAATATGTTCCCGTATTACTTTCAAAGATGCTATCATTTCGATTGCTTTTAGAAAATTACCATTATCAGGTTCATATAATATTTTTGACGACCCCCGAAAGCCAGGCACTATCTAGATAAAAACTTGATACAGCTATGATTCTTTCTAGCACGTCGCACCATTGTTTTTTTTCGATTCTAATAGTCGCAGTGACATTTGATTTACAGTAGCTTTATTTTTTAACATATTATTCAATTGTACCCACGATTTTACATTTTCACTGTGTAGGCTTTCTGCTTTTCAAGGTTAATGATAAATGCTGCCAATCAGAAAAACCGTTCAAAGAAGATAAACAGCTAATAGATTTACAAATATTTTACAACAAAAACAATAGACAGAGTATTTTGAAGTGGAGTAAACACCCCATTCTCGTATAACTTTTTCTCCATTGGCAAGATTTCTATAATAGTAATTGTCTGTGAATTTTCTTCCATCGTCATTTAGAGGAAAGTTGTAGTTTGACACCTGTATGGACCCACGACTAACTAAAATATTTACAAGATCATTAGAAATACTGGCAGGCCAATCTAAATTGCTACAAATTACAGATGATGACGGGAAATTGCTTACAGGTTCCTCAGAAGTACTTTTTCTGTACACTGTACTCTCCTTCTGAAGAAAATATATCTATTTGTTCAGATACGTCCATAGCTTCTTGATTTAGAGCTGCGTCTGTTAAGGCTTCGTCAACATTTTCTTGACATTATGTTTCTATATTTTCTGGCTTATTTAAAAATTTTCCGTAAGGAAGCCGCCAATTACTCCTTCTGTCCCTCTTTTTCTCGTTTTCGCTGTCGTGATTGCGCTCCGGAAAGTTTTTTCTTTTTCTGCGGTTGCTAAAATATTTGTACCCATTAAATATTTATTTTAAGTAATCTAAGTACCTTAACAGCATCCACCCTGCAGCGAAAAGGGGAGCCAGTCCCGCATAGAGAAACGGTTTCGCACTACAGGTTTATGATTCCTATGGACTGGTGCTAGTAGCATGCATAGCGGGACCTATTTAAATTGAGCGAAATCGGACAATAACCACGCCCCCTTTTTCATATATATAAAACTTTCAAAAACACCAAAAACGTGATAATTCCGCAGCTGCATTATTAACTACCATACCAAATTTCAGGAGTGGGTTGATATATCGTCCCCTAGTTCAAAATTTTCAAAATTTACAAAAAGGGGAGTGGCACTGCTCACTTCTGACAAAATAAAATTTTCAATTATTGGTCATAAAACAAAAACGGCTAAAGCTGTAGACACAAAACTCGGCAAACCGTTAACCTTTATAACGGGGAATAAGCCGGGGAAAAAATTATCGAAATCTGTTAAGGACCACGCCCACTTTTATATAAAAGAAATTTAAATGGGACCGTCGGCGAATATAATAGGCAATATCCTTGTGAAAAACAACATGATATTTTACTTCTAAAGTGTATTTAAAATAAGAAAATGAATAAATGAAACAATTTTGGAAATAGGTGTGGCATGGTCCCTGTTTTGACCAAGCGTTTGCCAGGTTGCCAAACCTTTCTGGAGCCAGAACTCGAATTGCAATAGGCGTATCCAATGTGACAATAGACGTATAAAATGTGACACATATTTTCCTTATAACCCCACATATTTCTGACCACGTCAGTTAAGGACCCGCCTCTTTTAAATAAACGATATTTAAAATTACCCTGGGCGAATATAATAGTCAAAATCTTTGCGAAAAAATTTATGTCGATGATGTTTTAGTTGTAGAGAGTATTTGTAAGAAGAAAACGAATAAATAAACAATATCTTAAAATGGGAGTGGCACCTACCCTTTTTAGAATAATACTTCGTCTACGCTTTCGGAGCCACAACTGGAAAAAGATTGGACCTTTATGAATTCGCTACACTCAATTCCTCTATAAAGGGGAATATTTCTCATAAAATTAGACAAGATCCTTTAATAAATATGCCCAGTTTTGATTACACTTAGTGGGTTACCAAAAACATATTTTTGACCGGGCGCAAGAAACCTCACTACGCCACTGCTCATTGAGCTGCTTTTAGCTGGGTGAGACAGATTTAAATATCGACGTTCCAAACAAGAAGAACGCTTTAAAATTTTTGCACAGAATTTTTTGGTCAAAAATTTAATTTTAAAGGTGTTACTTTTTGTTTGGCATGTTGTCCTTCACAACCTCTCAATATATCTCGGTATGTTTAAACATAAATTAAGTGAGTGGCAAGTAAACTTATTTTAAAACAAATTAGTTTCTCTATTTTACTTAGTTCTCAGTTCATTGTCATATATCTGACATACGTGTATTTGAAATAAATTCTTTTAGCTCGACTCTTTTTACTTGACAAAAACCTATTACGAAAAGTGTTTGATAACCAATCGAAATATCTAGCCACTAAAACAAGACTTCTTTTCTGATAAGACCGTTGTTTTATCCAAAAATAATGACAATGTGTTTGCCCAAAGATCCACACTTCTCTTTTATGTCTCGCACAAACTATCTCCTAGATGAATGTCAAGAAATTGAAAATGATATGTGGGTTAAGGAATATATGGCAAATTTTTTGAACAGTATTTTGAAATTTTGCCTCAGTGAAAAAGAAAGAAAAGTACCAAAATCGTGGCTACTGCCTAAAAAGACCAAAATTGAAACAAAAGGGACCAGCGGACCAAGTGTGTTTGGAAGGCACCATTTTTGGTGCAAATGGGCCAATGTGGCAACGGTGCTTGTAGTGCAAGCCTAAAGTTTTCCATCTTCAGCTCATGTATCGCCTTTCCAATTTCTACAAAAGTTTTCTTCTTTCTTAGTTATTGCCGGATTTTTCTCGTTTCTCTCGCCTACTGCCTGCTTCAGAGCAGCCTTAGCCTTTGGAAATTTTTGTTATTTTATAAGAAAAGTCGAAAAAATGGCGCTGATGGATTTCTTCCTGTCATAAATGTTGCTATTACTTGTATGCTGGACGCCTTTTGTTGTTTTGTTGGCAGCAGCAGTAGCAGTGGCATTGTTGTTTGGTCTCATTCTTGCTTGGTGTTGGTAGTTGCAGCAACTTTACACAGGGTCCACTTTGGTTGTGTACCATTGCTTGCCTGTTTCTAAAGTAATTTTTAAATTTTTTATTGTTTTTTTTTCTTTGAGTTGGCATTCTCGTTTTGACTATTGCACTTCATTTCTTCTGCGTTTTTTTATTTATTTATTTTGATGTAAGTGTTGACAACATCTGCACAGCTGTTTTCCGGCAGACATTTTTTTTCCGTGCAGCCAATAAATAAATTCTAATGATTTTGCTGCTTGTGAAAAATTCCCACAAATGTTCTTGTTAAAAGTTGTTTGTTGCATTTTTAAACGGATTTAATGCGCATTTCGATTGCACTTACTTAAGTGGCTTTTATGGAAGAAGGGATAGTGGATTATGTATGGAGCGGCTGCACGCTTGAAGACAACAGAAATCTTTAGCTAATGGGTTTGGCATAATTTTGTGTTGATTTATTTTTATACTCAGCTGAGCAGAGCTCACAGAGTATATTAAATTTGTTCGCATAACGGTACCCCGTAACGGCATAAACTAATCGAGATAGATATAGACTTCTATATATATCAAAATGATCTGGGCGAAAAAAGAAGTTCATTTAGACATGCCCGTCCGTCCGTATGTCCGTGAACACGATAGCTTCAGTAAATTTTGAGGGATCTTAAAGAAATTTGGTATGTAAGTTCCTGGGCACTCATCTTAGATCTCTATTTAAATTGAATGAAATCGGACTATAACCACACCCACTTTTTGGATATCGAAAATTTCGAAAAACCGAAAAAGTGCGATAATTCATTACCAAAGACGGATAAAGCGATGAAACTTAGTAGGTGGGGTGACCTTATGACACAGAATAGGAAATTGATAAAATTTTGACAATGGGCGTGGCAGCGCCCACTTTTAAAATAAGTTAATTTAAAAGTTTTGCAAGCTGTGGCAGCTGAGTATGTAATGTTCGATTACACCCGAACTTAGCCTTCCTTACTTGTTTTATATATTAATTTCCGGATTATGTTTATTTTGTGTTAAAACTCTTCAGGTTATCAGTAAATGACACAGTAATATTTGAATTTATGAGTATGTGCAGATGGGTTCTGGTGAAGGTATATATTATGCATGCATGAAGATCAGATACAATTTTTTTTGTCATCAACAGTAACGTGGTTGCCAAGGCGCAAAT
Organism: Eurosta solidaginis; assembly: GCA_029619165.1. Lineage (NCBI taxonomy): Eukaryota > Metazoa > Arthropoda > Insecta > Diptera > Tephritidae > Eurosta > Eurosta solidaginis. Next base: position 30,437 of record JARSSU010026915.1, read on the forward strand.
GCGTTGACACTTTACTCGATAACATCAGGTACTTTCTTTTTGTCTTCATTCACCATCAAACCCATATTTTCCGCACGTTTTTCCAGTTTAGGTTAGAACTTACGGCGCGGCTGTTCAGGCCGATGATAGCAATGTCATCAGCATACGCCAGTAATTGGAAGCTTTTGTAAAACATTGTTCCAGATCAGTTTTGTTCTGCAGCTAGTATAATTATCTCTAGCATCAGATTAAAGAAATTGCACGAAAGAGGGTTACCCTGTCTGAAACCTCGTTTAGTTTCGAATGGCTCGGAGAGGGTCCTTCCTAATTCTGACTGAAATGATGGTGTTGCCCTCAACGTCATGTTGCACAGCCGTATAAGTTTTGCGTGGAAACTAAATTCAGATATAGCGGCGTATAGGCAGCTCCTTTTCATGTTGTCTAAGGTGAGATTTTTCGCTTGTGAAAGTATGGTCGATGGTAGATCTACCAGGTCTGAAGCCGTACTGATACGGTCAAATCAGCCAATTCACGGTGGGCTTCAATCTTTTGCACAATACACTTACACTTGTGGACTGGGACTAAGAACACATTGATTCCAATCGTCGGGCATGCACTCGTCCAACATATTTTGCAAACAAGCTGATGCATGCGTCTTACCAACTCCTCGCCGCCAATAGCTCAGTTCAACCGAATAAAAGTTCAGTATTTAGACTCAAAACTTTTAGCCGTGTGCGATTTGCAACCTTATAAGATTATATGTAATTTCTATGACAAAACACTCGAAAAGTGGTTAATATCTCTAAGGAGAGAAGACTTAAGGCAATATGGACACATTTAGTTTAAGTAAGTGTTTTTGAACGGCGGACCATAATAGCACAAAACTTTCAGCACCAAGTACCGAGTTCTATAAGAACACTAAGCCACCCTAAATAAATATCCCTTGCTAGTAAAATAGCAGAAACGAGTTGATCTCTGTTGCGATATCTTCCTACTTACAAGTATTTTGGTGTAAGAGCAATCCCATGAAAACAGAAACTTAATTATTTATCTGCTTAAGGCTTAAGTGACGAATGTTCCAATCCCCTGTTTCAAGTTTTCTTTATTTTGGTATTTTATAACGTCTTTCAACTAATTTCTTCTTAACATTTTATTAATTGGAATTTTGATTGACTTCGATGTACTTAAGTAAATAAAAGGCAAATTTATGTTACTGTTGAAAGCAACAACACATATACAACAAGTAAAGGTGTCTAAGTTCGGGTGTAACCCAACATCTATACTCAGCGTGAGCTTCAATTGCACATTTCGTTTCAGATAAATTACTTTTCTACATAACACGTGACACCGCCCTGTTTAAAAAAAATGGCTCCCCATTTCCTCTTACAATAAAACTTGATAAGTGAAATATCATTGATTCAGAACTATTTTTTGCTAACTTAAAGCTTATTATTCTAGTCTACGGCCCTTTTAAACTTGTTTTATATATCTAAGTCCATTTTTACTGGAAATATTTTCTGCTATAAGGAAAATATGTGTACATAATTTCATTACGATGTGTTAATTTTTCTTCGAGTTATGGCTCCCGGAACATAGAAAATTACTTAGGCATAAAAGGGGCGGTGCCACACCCATTTTAAAAAATTTTAGTGTTTTCCAATTTAATGTTATAGTTCAATTTAGAATGTAAAATTCTATTGATACAAAGCTCTTTTCCGCCAAGATATAGCTTACTATTTTCGTCCACGACCCTTTTAAAAATCTTTTAAATAAAAGTGGGCGTGGTCCTTACCCGATTCCGTTAATTTTTGTTCAAAGCATTCCTTATAGTAAAGTCAACCTCTCTGCCAAATTTTGTTACGATAGGTTTAACGATTTTTGTTTTATGATTAGTAATATTTGTAAAATTGATTTTATCACAAGTGGGCGGTGCCACGCACATTTAAAAAAATTTCAAATTTTTATCAAGAGTCTCAATATCAGTCCACACGTCAAATTTCAAAAATTCTAGGTGTATTATTTACTAAATAATCAGGTTTTTTGTGTTTTCCAAAATGTTATATATATAAAAAGTGGGCGTGGTTATCATCCCATTTTGCTCATTTTCAATACCAATCTATTCTGGGTCCAGATAAGCGCGTGTACCAAATTTGGTGAAGATATCTCAATATTTCAATTTTCGTTATATCAAGTTATCGTGTTAACAGACAGACGGAGGGACGAACGGACATGGCTCAATCAAATTGTTTTTTCGATACTGATGATTCTGATATATGGAAGTCTATATCTATCTCGATTCCTTTATACCTGCACAATCAACCGTTATCCAATTAAAGTTAATATACTCTGTGTGCAAAAGCACGCTGAGTATAAAAAAAAACTATAAAAGCTGTCATTCAGTTGAAAAGCATTGATACGACTTAAGCGGGCGTTTGAAACCAGCGACCACTCCTTCGTTCAAACAGTTAAACCGTTAGTTCTACTTTCGTTCATTCTATGAGTTATCAATGCAGTCCATCAGCCAGTCATCCATCATAGCTTCCTCTATTGCCTTCAGACGAACTATTATTATGGGGTACCAAATTTTTTTGTTTACATAATGTCTACGCTCAGCTCTTTGTTTAAATATTTGATCATAAAGAAAAGCAGCGGTAATGGAATTTTTCAATTAATTAGAATGCAGATCTTGTAACAAATATTTAAATATCACATGAAAACCAAATCTGCAGCTGAAGAGATCAGATGGAGTATCAGAAAGTGAAAAAGTATTTCAGATATTGCAATTGTATTCTCGAAAACCTGAAATGTATTTCAGAAACCACAAATTTGCTGCAGAAGATAGAAAAAGTATTTCAGAAAAGTCAAAGGTCTAATATATTTCTTAAATATCTATCAAAGACTATATTTGATCTTAATATGTACATATATTTCTTCTGTATGTGTGTTTGTGACTGAGCTTCTCCTAAACGACTCGACCGATTTTGATGAAATTGATGAAAGCGTGATGTTGGTGGTAGCTTGCTCCGCCTACTACACCGAAGATTCTGGGTTCAAGCCCCAGGCAAAACAACATCAAAAATTTAGAAACAAGTTTTTTCAATAAGAGTTTTTTTAAGCGAAGTCGCCCCTTGGAAGTGATTTGGTGAACACTCCGACGAGTGTATTTCTGCCACGAAAGCTTATCAGTTCCAAGTCGCCGTAAAACATGAAGGTCTCGTCCCGCCGTTTTGTAGGAGAAATTAAGAGGTGCACGACGCAAATTGGAAGAGAATCTCAGCCTAAAATCTCTTTGGAGGTTATGGTACCTTGCATTTATTTATTTTTATTTAGATTGTTAATTTGGTCCGGAAAGTAGACCAGGGATCGACCTATTCCAAAAAAAGGAATTTATGGTGCGATTCGCTTAGAATTCGGTACAGGGTACCTCTTTGACAAAGATAATATTTGAGAAACTTTTAATTGCGGGAAGTGAACACGGGGGCCGACAATCAGGGTATATATATTTCTTCTGTACGCGTGTTTGTGACTGAACTCCTCCTAAACGACTGCACCGATTTTAAAGAAATTTTGTATGTGTGTTCGAAGGCATACGAGGTTACATCAGATGCATAATTTGGTCCGTTTTCATTGTTATTTTCCCGAGTAATTTGGTAAAGAGAGCGCCTGCTCCACTAGCTTATTATTTGAGAATTTTTCTTTCTGGAAAATGGAGCAGGGCACGATGTACTCAGTCTTACTCATGGGAGATTTGCAGATATTTGGTAAGAGGCTACCTCTTTGCCTTGCTTAATATTTCAGAAACTTCTCCTTTTCCGACCTATTTAAAACAATCTTATTACGGTGTGATCTTGAAAGTTATAACCTCGTTGGTTTCGTATAGTTTCGTGAATGGCTTGTAAGTTTATACTATTTTCATACACACAACTTATTGAATAATAATGGCAGTTTTCTAAATTAAGACGCTTATTGAGCTCAATCCGATTCCAATGTATAATTATTTCATTAGTGACTAATCGAATGCTTAATGAAATCAAAAGCCCAATGCAACTATGTTGGGAGCGTTCAGTTTCTTAGCTTTTGGTGTGTTCAGTGCTTAAAAATGTCATTTGTCAAGTAAATGTCATTGTCTGTCATACAGCATTGTCATTTTATTCGCTTGGCATTTCATCCTTCATGCTAATTGAGCAGTTATTTCTGTGTGAAAGCAAAAAATTTACGATTTCCTTAGAAGGTGAAATGAGATCATTAAGTTTCCGTGTGAAAAACAGCATTAGTTGCATGTGTGAATCAATTTCCGAGGTAGGTATTTTCACAACATGGATATCAAATAGGAGGCGGTGGTTAAGAAAAAGAACGAGAGGGAAAAGGAGAGTTATGCAAAAACTATAGACAGAAAAAGAGAAAAATGAATAAACAATATAGACGGGTGGAGAGGGGGAGAAATTGAAAGGTGATAAGGATAATGTGAAAAATGGAAAGAGATTGAGGTACAGGAAAGAAAGAGGGTGTAGGATATGCAAAATGGAGGAAGTGCGAGGGCATAATAGGTAGGAGGGGAAGCCAGAGAAGGAAACAAGATGAAGAAAAAAGAGGAGGCAGGAAAAATAATGTAGGAATAGAAGAGAGAAAATCGGGAAAGTGAAAAGGGGAAGACACGGAGGAGTGACAAAAATTAAACATGGAAAAGAGGAGGGAGAGGCAAGAGATACATACATTTTTTTACAGAAGCTAAAATATGATAAATGGCTCTGTTTACTGGCAGAGTAGGTACATCGCAGGGAGGAATATTATCAGTCAGGAGAACGTCTCAATCATCTATCCATATCTCATTTAAGTAAATGAATACTTATTAAAAAATTTTACATGCGTTAATTTTATTTTTAAGTCATTCGGTCAGGTGAAGCAAGTATTCAATGTTTGGCATAGAGATTCCATATATGAATATGGAAATTGGGTGAGAGGTAAAAGAAGTAGGAGAGGGAGTGGTTGTGGGAGTTAGTGTGGGTGTGGATGTGGTGGCGGGAGTGGAATCGTGTTTATGTGGACAAAAAAGGAAGAAAAAGTGTAGATAAAGTAGAAGAGGGTGAGATAGAGAGCCCCTCTTTACTTTACCTTTTCAAATGTAGACAAACCAATTTTTGGACAGAGAAAAGTGCCGGGTATTCTGCATAATTTAATTTTAATTTTTATTCTATTTTACTTTATTTGTAGGTAGAACTAAAATGGAGCATGACGCAAATTAGAAGAGAAGCTCGGCCCACATCTCCTCGAAGGTAAATCACGACGAGTATTTGTTTTTTTTTAATTAATTTTTGTTTTCTATTTGATTTTAATTATATTATATATTTTCTTCGTTTGCAGGCCTGTCAAAACACCACGCTCAGAACTATCATGGTCGGTGCACAGTCTTATGCTCGAAAGTCGCAATAGAGAAAAGCACACTTCCTAAGGAGACGCGCGTAACTCTGCCACAACTTCTATACTTATCCAAAATCAACAAACGCAATATACGCCCTCATGTAGTGTGTCACCCACATAGCACCAATCATCCTCTAAATTGCAATGTGGAAGCCACACCTCTAGCACTCATGCCTCATTGGGTCCAATCCTATTGAAACTGCAAGTGTCTTAGTATCTTCTGTTAGAGGATATTAATGACATTTTTTACGTAATTGCAGCTATTTGATGAGGCGAAGTATTGTTAGAAGAAAAAGGCCGCTGCGTAATGCCTCCGACGTGTTAAGAAAAATGTTTCCGTGGCAGTCGGTCTATTAACAGAAGGTGCTAGTACTGGAGCGTATAGAGTTCATATCCGACAAAGGTCTGCCCACATCCGCAACACTGTCCTAAACTTTGTGGGTATAACAAACAAAAACAAATAAGGAAGGTTAAGTTCGGGTGTAACCGAACATTACATACTCACTGAGAGCTTTGGAGACAAAACAAGGGAAAATCACCATTTAGCAAAATGAACCTAGGGTAACCCTGGAAGTGTGTGTTGTACGATATGGGTATCACATTAAAGGTATTAATGAGGGTTTTAAAAGGGAGTGGCCCTTAGTTGTATATGTGAAGGCGTTTTCGAGATATCAACCAAAATGTGGACCAGGGTGACCCAGAACATCATCTGTCGGGTACCGCTAATTTATTTATATATGTAATACCACGAACAGTATTCCTGCCAAGATTCCAAGGGCTTTTGATTGCGCCCTGCAGAACTTTTTCATTTTTCTTCTACTTAATATGGTAGGTGTCACACCCATTTTACAAAGCTTTTTCTAAAGTTATTTTTGCGTCAATAAACCAATCCAATTACCATGTTTCATCCCTTTTTTCATATTTGGTATAGAATTATGGCATTTTTTTCATTTTCGTAATTTTCGATTTCGAAAAAGTGGGCGCGGTTATAGTCGGATTTCGACCATTTTTTGTACCAAGATAAAAGTGAGTTCAGATAAGTACGCGAACTGAGTTTAGTAAAGATTATCGGTTTTTGCTCAAGTTACTAAATGAAAAATTTTCTTTTATTTTTGTATTTTGTTGCACCATATCATTACTGGAGTTGAATGTTGACATAATTTACTTATATACAGTAAAGATATTCACATTTTTTGTTAAAATTTGACTTTAAAATTTTTTTTTAAAAAGTGGGCGTGTTCTTCATCCGATTTTTCTAATTTTTATTAGCACATATATAGTAATAGTAGTAACGTTCCTGCCAAATTTCATCATGATATCTTCAATGACTGCCAAATTACAGCTTGCAAAACTGTTAAATTACCTTCTTTTAAAAGTGGGCGGTGCCACGCCCATTGTCCAAAATTTTACTAATTTTCTATTCTGCGTCATAAGGTCAACCCACCTACCAAGTTTCATCGCTTTATCCGTCTTTGGCAATGAATTATCGCATTTTTTCCGTTTTTCGAAATTTTCGATATCGAAAAAGTGGGCGTGGTTATAGTCCGATATCGTTCATTTTAAATAGCGATCTGAGATGAGTGCCAGGAACCTACATACCAAATTTCATCAAGATACCTCAAAATTTACTCAAGTTATCGTGTTAACGGACAGACGGACGGACGGACATGGCTCAATCAAATTTTTTTCGATACTGATGATTTTGATATATGGAAGTCTATATCTATCTCGATTCCTTTATACCTGTACAACCAACCGTTATCCAATCAAAGTTAATATACTCTGTGAGCTCTGCTCAACTGAGTATAAAAACAGACGACATTCCTCAGACGTCCTAAGCCTTCCTACTGCCTTCTTGCGTAAGGAGCGAGCACGATTCCTGAAGCGTACCCCATAAATTGATCGTTACAATCGCTGGCTATTATAATCAATCCTTCAAACCTGGAAATAAGTTAGCATGTCTGTGTTGATTTATATTTCAATAGCTCATGGGTCCATAAAGTTTGTGATGTTCCAAGATCCATTCATTCCTTTGTTGGGTTCTATCGTTGTTTCGAACTTACTTTGCGTGTTTTGACAGTAATGCGAAAAGGACGTGAGTGACTTCCAACTAATTTTCAGTTTAGATTCTCATTGCCTTAATTAAAGCTATAACAAATTAGCACGTTCGTTCTTAAACCGTGTCCCACGGCACGAATTGCACCAATCAAGTAGACTAAAAAGCCACCGATTAATACTAAATACTGCGCATTTGAATAGGCGCTCAGAATATATAGAGCGACGACAACGGAAGTAAATGATTTTTATATTGCCCTACGTTGCTACAAAATTATGTGGCGCTGTCTTAAATAAGGCGTTTCCCCTTGCGAATATAGCAGTGTGCAGGTAAGTGGAATATAATATGATATAACCCAATAGCAGGCTAGAAAAAAAATATATATATAAGAATTGTAATTTCTATATATCGCAGAGGCGACCCCCATTAAAAAAAGAGTTAAAAAATCAAATTTGTTTCTCACAATCTATGCCGTAAACTTTGCAAACACGGAATACTTTACTAGGAGCTCAGAAATTAGACGTAAGCGGCAGCGGAAGCAATTGTATTACAAAATACTCCTAAATGTATGCTACATATTAGCAAAGTACAACTGAAGCATGCATTGTGTAATCCTACTGAAACAGATGAATATAAGGCGGAGCACGCTACCATCACACCACGGTGTGATTTGTATCGGTAAGCCCTCTTCTTAGAGTTCATTACCCAATTCTTACAAAAGGCGAAAGTATACCCCGAAAGGCTCACGCGTCACCCTGGCCCAACTTCGATCTGAATATTGGTGTAGGTTAAGCTCTCTGTTATCCAGAATCAACCCCGACATACGTAACGTATTTCATTTATATTTGTGTCTCCACCTTTTCAATAGTATTATAGAACCATCACCTCTAACACCAATTTAACTCTGTAGAAACTGTCAGTCTCTCTGGACTTTGCTTAGATCATATGGTCGAACTATCGTTCATGAGTTACCACAGTTATTGGCCAGGGCGGAGCAGCGGAAGAGTAAAAGAATCAATCACATTAGGCACCGAGTATGGTTATATGAATTTGACGTAGTTCGAAGATTTCTGGTGAGTCGGCTACCAGCCGGGCGTCCCTTTTAGGCAAATATTGAACTTTGTAACAGGTACTCAGAAACGAACGACAAGCGAAACCGGAAACAATTTGTTCTACTTTTGCACCCAAATGTATGCTACATATTAAAAAGATTGCGTTCCATTTTACTTTGCATACAATGGGCCTTACGCATAAAGGTACGCTCACATTACGCTGCGCGGCATGTAGCGGCAGCCATGCTTCACAGTACGACATATTTTGGTAAAGCACACTAAGCGGCAATTGGGCGTCACATTGCGGTAAAGTTTTGTTTTTATTTTGTTTGCAAAATGGACGACATAGAGTTTGAAGCTGTAATAGTTTCATTTTTATACGAAGAAGAGGAAAGGAGAAGAAAAGGGTCGTAGCTATCGCTCGATAAAAGGGCTATAGATGATGACATTCCGCTCCGTAATTATCCCTATCGACACCCACATTTAGCAGGAGGGAAGTAAAGAGACCATCACCGAATTGGAAGGAAGATGTGAGGGAAGGTTGATGTCCCTTTGTTCTCTCAATTGGCGCCAGAATACTCAGTCCAAATTAACTTTAGCTGTATTTCGTTGCTAACTATTACAATTAAAAGCACTAGCTGTGCTTAACGAATTGCATGGACAGCACAATAAAAAGTAACCGAGTTGAGTTGGCTAAGCGGTTTCGATTGAGCCTTTGGTGTATTCATTACCTCCTTGCGCAATTGATTATAATTTAACACCTGTTGCAACAATTTCTGCTCCAATTTCTTTGAATATCTCGGCGCAAATATTATTTTTTCTCGTACTATTGATGCAATGCTCATTTTTCAAATCATATAGCCCGGGATAATTACTTATTAGAATAATTAGCTTTTTCTCTTTTATCTGCAATATTGGAAGATAATGGTTCAAAAATATATTTTGCCGCGCGGGGCAATGCAGCCAAGTAATTCACACATAGCGACAGCAGTACTACGCGACACTTCTCTACGCGGAGTTATTATCTAAATGTGACATGCCCTATAAGCATACATGCAAAGAATATTTTGCCGTGAAGCGCAGTGCAGCTTAGTGTGGCCTTAGCTTAAACATCA
>JARSSU010026917.1:0-11771 GCA_029619165.1 Eurosta solidaginis
AACATGTTTCCAGTGCACTCAAAAAATGGAAAGCTTAAAAACGCAAAAGCGACCTTTACCATTTCAACCCCAATGGTTTGGCATCGTCAAATTTTCCCAATGAAGAAGATTGCTATTTCTGACAAACAAGCACCGTTGGTCATCACTATAAAACCCACGACCGCATAAAGTATGCTGTTATAGTAACTGTATCTCGCCCAATAAAAGAAGAAAAAACGAATACTCATGTTGCAACTCTTGAATCGAAAATGCATTGGAATATGAGAAGAATATTTTGACGGTTCAGAAATTGACAAGGAATTCTTCCAACTGGGGTTCTAACAACGAACGTCATGTAGTCTCAAATGAAGATTTCCGTGACCTTGTGCCTGATTTAGGAGTATCTTGGAGGCAGACAGAAATTTGGGATCGAGGTTGAAACAGTGGAATATTGTGGAAAATAACTTTAAGGCTACATTCCTGAGGGATGACAACCTATCTTCCTTCGAAAAAATATTCCAAGCTAACGACGTCAACAATCAACTTGTTTATTGTTCATATATAGATGAGCTCTTTGTTTGTCTTGATCACGAACACCAACCATAAGAGTGTCGTTTATTTTTGGACTGTTCGTGCAAAAGTAAGTGTTTTATCGAAAATGTCTTTACAACTGAAAAAAAGTTTAGATACGTAAATTTTTTTTTGACCTGTCAACTTATTAGGTTTGAAAGCTATCCTACTGTATAACGAGAACCAGTTTCCATCAGTTCAATAACATACGCTACCAATATGAAGGAAACGTATGCGGCAATGAAGAAAATTTTACATTCCATAGATTATGAAAAGCATCAATGGCCAATTGTTTGTGATTAGAAAGTTCTGAAAATTCTTTTCGGAATGCAAGGAAGATACCTTATCCTTGTTATCTGTGCGAATGGGACAGTCAAGGAGAAGATAATTTCAAACTCAGTGAACGGCCGTGTAGGAAAACACTCAAATAAGACGTCGTCAACACTCGTTCGGAACGATAAAGTTATTTTGCCACCGCTACACCTCAAGATGGGCTACATGAAGCAGTTTGTCAAACGACTTCACAAAAACAGCGAGCCTTTTTTTGCACTTGAAAGCCGTGTTTCCAAAACTAAGTGACGCAAAAATCAAGGAAGGTATGAAAATATTTTTTTCTCCGAATTTGTATGTGCTCACTTCTAGAAATGTTCTATTAGAGATAAACATGCAATTGTAAAAGTTTCAGCTCAATCGGAATTCGCCTTCCCGTGCCTAAAGAGCCTGGAAGTTTGACAAAATCCCAATTTTTACCGAAGACTCGAAATTTTTTTGTTTTAACCTGCGATAAGATATCCGCATTGCAACAGGTGTATTATTAAAAGAAATAAAATTTAATAGACTTTAAAGTATATAACAACATTTCTTCTCTAAAACTGGACAGTTGAAAAGATATTTAACATTTAGTGGACAAAGATTGTTACCTGGTATGGTATTTCGCTGTTCCTCACAATTTCGAAAACAATTTTACGTTTACTGATATCTTACCTTATCCGTAATCAACGGATGCACTTAAGTATCTTTATTTATTATAATAGAAAAAACTGGAAGTTAAGAAATTGTTGTAGTTATGTATTTTCAGTCTTTAATTAATGAATAAAATGTTTAACAAATGGTGAGATTATGCTAGCCATTGTAGAGTTCACATTCGAAGAAAGAATTCATATTGAAAATTAAAGTTAAAAGGATTAAAAAATTTAAAAATGTTGACTTTCAATTTCAGTCATCGGATACGGGTTGATAAAGGGTACACTTTGAAGCATCGGGGTAAAGCCGCCGGCAATTCGCCACCACATGAAGCAACAATTGGGTCTGCTCCTCGTCTTTTCTAAGAGTGTTATTAAAATCTTTAATTAACTTAACTACCCTCTCTGCCGTGTCGTTTACTACTTTTATGCTTCTAACAAAACTTTGAAGTTAAAAAAGTCTTTATTATCAAACCAGCTCATTGGGGCCTCTGCCAAAAAATCCGTTCCGAAGTTAAATACTCGAAAAAAACAAGAGATTGGTCAGAAATAAACTCATCAAGGGAAACATTTTTAAAAAACTTCACAGTTTCCTTTTCAGAAACTTGTACTCTCACTATCCTTGGGGTTCCTTCATCTTCTGTTAAATCCTTGTATGATAAAATCTTTTATGCAATTTGTCCTTAAGTTCATTTGAAACATTTTTATCGAACAGACTGAAGCAAATCAATTCCGGATTCAGATACCACAAGTGATGCAAATATTTTCCCAATACCTTTTCTGATATACCTCGATCAAAACGTTTGTACTTAATGGCGTTTTGAATAAACATTAAATCATTATTGGGCGCCATAATAGCGTTTGAAGCCTGACACCACATTTTAACATATAGATTGACAATAAATAAACAAATAACTTTTATTGAAATGAACTCTTCTTTGGACATAGAAATTGCTCCCTAAAAATAAAAATGTTTAAAGAGTAAATGGCTTTAGCCATTCAACGAGCGTGATGATAAGCACCAGGAGAGCGAAATGAAACATCACAAGAAGGGAGTTTTCCTAGAAATATCAAACATAACTTGATAAATTCTAGGTAATCATCTCTCGGCAGTTTTTCAGTTAACTGAAGATGAAGAAATTCCGAAACGTCTTTTTCGAATTCTTTCACTGATCTCTTTACCAAATCATCTTTTACCCCTTCCAAGTATTTAGACTGATCTATGTTAGGCCAAAGAATTTGAAATTTTCTAAAAATATTGGTTAGGGAGCAGTTGTTGATCCCATTTTGTACTCAAACACTGACCGTAAAACGACTTCTAAAATGTAATGGCGACACGCTAAATGCAAGAGATGTCTACCCAGCTCTTTTTCTAACAAGGTGCAAGCGCCTTTCATTCGACCGGTATTGGAAGCTGTCGTATCAAAACACATACCAACAATTTTATCTCGAATATCCCATTTTCTAGGCAACCGCTAACAGCTTCTGCCTGACAGAAACCTGTGCTATTCTCTAATTCAGGGACTGCCAGTACTTGTTCCACATCTCCTTTGCTCACTAAAATTGCAAGCCTTTCAGTACAGTCCTTCCGTTTTGGCAACAGTTTTCCATCCCAATGAACAACACAACCCTTCAAGTCTGAATTTCTAAATCTCGCCTTGATTTTCTGTGCCCTTTGCTCCCGAAATGATATTCTACGTTTTCTTATCGTACTTCTACTAAGTGCTAGTTTGTCCACGTTAGAGCCCAGACTTTCAGTTGTTGCGAAATTTATCGCACAGCATTTCTATCAGAAATTCTACATCTATCTAGCAGAATCGACAACTTTTCCGTCATTACTTCCTACTGACCACGACTATGTACTTTTTTCTTCTTATTCGCTGCATTTGCATTGTGGATTTTCTTATCGTCAATAAATTCTTCACCAGAGCTCATTTCTTCCACTTCGGATTCAAAAGACTCTGAATTATCTTGCATACTTTCCGCTGCAGTGATAAAAGAAGATAAAGTTTAAAGCTTTTAGGAGGAATCTACTGTTGAATTTGGTAAAAAAAAAGCTATAGAGCAGAAATTTGTAATCTGGATCAGCGATGATAAATGGATTTTTTCATTTTGTACCAAACGAGGAAAAAAATGTATCAAATCATCCAGAAATGTACCAAAAGTCTTCGGATGCGACAAACAAACTTTATCCAAAAACTGTTTTTAATCAGGAAACTTTCTAACACAAATTAAAGGTAGTAGGAAATATGAATTATGAAGAAATACTTTTCCAGTAAAAATAATAAAAGAAGTTTATCGATTGAAGCGTACAATCATGTACATATATAAAAACATTTCTTTATTGAGCACCAGTAAGGAAAATAAAATTAATATTTAAAAAAAATAACAGCTGCATTCAATGCAAAAACATTTCATAAAAACATTTTAGGTATAACAGATTTAGATTCAGGTATAAAAGTCGACAAAGTGTCGCCTACATCTATACTAATGACTCTTGTTTCAATCACTATATTAACAGTTCTTCTTTGAGTTCTTTAAATACCTCAGTTGACAAAAAGCTTTTTCGTATCTATATTATGACAACTACTGTTAGCTGATTTCATTAAGTCTTTAGTTTTTATTAAACTGTGTTTATCTGAAGTCTATTTCTACACTTAGTTTTAATTAAATTTTCTTCTTTCCTTTCCTTTCAACGTTTGTGGATGAATGTGGAATCGACAATGTGCCTTGAACTATTCTATAAATATTAGAAAATATTTGCGCATTTAATTCATTTTATGTGTCCTTAGTTCTTCCCGAAAGCTGCATATATTTAAATTCTTGAATTTTTAAGGCTCTCATGCTCTGCTAAAGCTCTAAATTCAGAATTAATTTTCTCTATTTTATCAAATGCAGATTTCGGAAACAAGTCGATAACTAAAGGCACAATACTATTTGTTTCACCGCTTAAAATACTTTCTGGTGAAAGCTTTGCAGCCCACAACAAAGTTTTATCATTCAAATTTACTTTCTTTAATAAAGTACTACAAAATTATATATAAAATTGTTTAGCACAACTCTTAAATATGTGTACGTCATCTTTTTCGAAAAGGTTGTTTGATAGAATAATATCCACATTAACACCGCAGTAAACTTCATCTGGGGTTAAGTGATTTTCGTCTGAATTATTTTAAATATAAGAAATTTTCAGATATAAGATTAATATTTTGATTACTGCTTTTATTTTCAAATACGTAAAGATTTAAATAATACCTGAGGACATCCCGTTGCTCAAGAATTCTATCTATGACTGCTTGTCTAGAAAGCCACCTTGTGGGGCGTACTTTAGTATAACATGCATTTCTGTACCGAAATGTTCTTAAAAACTCTGAAAGACTGCCCTCCTAAGGGGCTGTTACAAAAATGATAGTTTACGTCTTTTAAAAAGATATCAATTTTATATTTATATGTGGACCAATTTCTGATATTTGTGTTTCCTGGGTTGAGCACATATGGTCAAACCACCCTTGGAAGCAAAAACTTAACACGGCAACAAGTATGATAAGAAAAGTAGCGCTACTCAGTGATGAAGAGTACATTGAAGAAAACATGAAGAAAATAAAGAATATATTATTCAAAATAGCTATCCAAGCACCTTTATTGATAGACTAATTAATAACACAATAAACAGAATTAGTCAAAACCGCGATAATTTACCGCCGGACAACACTAATAAAAAGTACATCGGTTTAGCGTACATACCGGGTCTTACTGACAATCAAATACTACATAAAATAATAAACAACAAAAATATTAACTACGCGCATAAGCCGAACAACTTAATTATATTTTTACACTTAATTATATTTTTACTAAAATCAAAGATCCAATTCCAAAAGATCAACAAAATGATGTGGTGTATAAAATAACATGCAATGGGCGCGATGATGATAAATTTGGAAAATGTTATATTGGAACAACTAAACGACAACTGGGTATACGTATTAATGAACACCAAAAAGACGCAGCAAACAAAAAAAACGAACATCGGTTTAGCTCATCACTTAACAAAGAGCAACCATATAGCGGACATCTCAAATGTCGAAATATTAGATATTGAAAAAAGAGAAAAAAACGAGAACGTCTCTAGAAAGCATAAGAATACAACAAAAAATACACAACATACTAAACTTTAAAGAAGACTTTGACAACATCAACAGCGTCTACTCAGCTGTTAGTCAGAGATCCAAATCGAAGTAAACAAAAAAATGCAAGTGCCAACTCTTTATGTTTGTTTAAAATAAAGTGCAATTTATAATTTAATTGTAATATAATTAATGTAAGTAAAAGGAAAATAATTTGTGTGAAGTGTTAGTTTCATGTTTATTGTTAGTTAAATTTTTTGACCATATGTGCAAACAGATATCAATTTTGTTGGGAAATGCTCCACAAGCGGCCATTGAAGCTAAATTTAAAATGTGACAAACAAATCCATTAACACACATATTTGAAACAACTTGCTTGCACTCCGCTTTTGCTACCATCATAACCGAGTAATTGAATGGTCTTGCAAAGATTTAATAATAACATTAAAAATATCCTCCGTGCTACTATCGGTCAAAGGTATCAATCTAAAAATTTTTCAATGCACTTTTTATCAAAATTCGAATCGAAACTGCCAAATTTTTTGATATACATTAGGGCGGGTCGATTTAAAAATCGCTTATTGCTCTGTGAAAATCGTATTCTAGGGATCAAAATAAGAAACTTTGCCGAAGGAACCATACCTCTAAAACGAATTCTGATGTCCCCCCCCCCTTTGGGTCGAACTTTTGGGTAGGGGCAATTTCATTTCTACCTGCTGTGTTTTGTGGTGGCTTAAAAAAAAACAACACAAGCAATTTTACTACCTACAATTGTGTCGTACTGATACCTTCATTTTTTAAAACGGTTGAATAAAAAACCCGCACAACTATGTTTACGACATGCAAATGCATCACAGTGATGCCTTGGTTTTAAAAGGGGGTTGTAAAAACGCTAATTTCTAATAATTTTTTTTAATTTCTTTTCTATTACTAAGTTAAATTAATTTTTCATTTACATATGTTCCGACTAAATAAATTTCTAAAGAGAAAAAATAAACTCCAAAAAGAAAAAAGCATAGGCATTTCAAAGTGGGATTTTTCAAAATTTGCCCCTACGACCCAAAGCATCAGAATTCGTTTTATAGGTATGGTTCCTTCGGCAAAGTTTCTTATTTTGATCCCTAGAATATCATTTTCACAGAGCAATGAGCGTTTTTTTGCCTCACCACAAATCGACCCGGTCTAATATACATATATCAGTAGTTTCAACTCAAAAGGTTGATTTTTGAGTTATATCGGTATACCACACATCCCCTCATATATGATCCTTTTTTCTGGGAAGTAGACCAGAGACGGGACTGGTTTAGGACTAGGACTGGGACTGAGACTGTGTGGGACTGGTACTCGGAATGGGACTGGAACAAAATACATACCACCCTCTGGGACTGGCAATAAGGGATTAAGAAGAATGAGAATAATTAGTGAGAAGAGAAAAGAGGGAAGGAGACTGAGAAAGAGATAGAGTGAAGCGAAAAAACGGAGGGAGGCGTGAATAAAAAGATTAAGAGCAAGTGAGGAAGGCTAAGTTCGGGTGTAACCGAACATTACATACTCAGGTGAGAGCTTTGGAGACAAAATAAGGGAAACTCACCATGTAGGAAATTAACCTAGGGTAACCCTGGGATGTGTTTGTATGACATGGGTATCAAATGGAAGGTATTAAAGAGTATTTTAAAAGGGAGTGGGCCATAGTTCTATAAGTGGACGCCATTTCGGGATATCGCCATAAAGGTGGACTAGGGGTGACTCTAGAATGCGTTTGTACGATATGGGTATCAAATGAAAGGTGTTAATGAGTATTTCAAAAGGCCTTAGTTCTATAGGTGGACGCCTTTTCGAGATATCGCCATAAAGGTAGACCAGGTGTGACTATAGAATTCGTTTGTACAATATGGGTATCAAATTAAAATTATTAATGAGGGTTTTAAAAGAGAGTGGCCCATAGTTGTATATGTGCAGGCGTTTTCGAGATATCGAAAAAAATGTGGACCAGTGTTACCAGAACAA
This sequence comes from Eurosta solidaginis, assembly GCA_029619165.1. Taxonomy (NCBI): domain Eukaryota; kingdom Metazoa; phylum Arthropoda; class Insecta; order Diptera; family Tephritidae; genus Eurosta; species Eurosta solidaginis. The sequence continues at coordinate 7,646 of JARSSU010026917.1, forward strand.
CATTATTTGTTGGGTACCGCTATTTATTTATATATGTAATACCACGAACAGTATTCCTGCCATGATTCCAAGGGCTTCTGATTTCGCCCTGCAAAACATTTTCATTTCTTCTACTTAATATGGTAGGTGTCACACCCATTTTACAAAGTTTCTTTTAAGTAATATTTTGCGTCAATACACAATCCAATTACCATGTTTCATCCCTTTTTTCATATTTAGTATAGAATTATGGCATTTTTTTCATTTTCGTAATTTTCCGATAACGAAAAAGTGGGCGTGGTCATAGTCGGAATTTGGCCATTTTTTATACCAAGATAAAGTGAGTTCAGATAAGTACGTGAACTAAGTGTAGTAAAGATATATCGATTTTCCGCAAGTTATCGTGTGTTAATGGCCGAACGGAAGAACAGGACGGTCGACTGTGTATAAAAACTGGGCGTGGCTTTAACCGATTTCACCCATTTTCACAGAAACAGTTATCGTCATAGAATCTATGCCCTACCAAATTTCACAAGGATTGGTAAATTTTTGTTTCACTTATGGCATTAAAAGTATTCTAGACAAATTAAATGAAAAAAGGGCGGAGCCATGCCCATTTTGAATTTTCTTTTATTTTTGTTTTTTGGTTGCACCATATCATTACTGGAATCGAATGTTGACATAATTTACTTATATACTGTTTTTTGTTAAGATTTTGACTTTAAAAAATTTTTTTTAAAAGTGGGCGTATTCGTCATCCGATTTTGCTAATAGGAGTAACGTTCCTGCCAAATTTCATTATGATATCTTAACGACTGCCAAATTGCAGCTTGCAAAACTTTTAAATTACCTTTTTTTAAAACTCCGTTTGACATTGTCCAAAAATTTACTAATTTTCTCATAAGGTCATAAGGTCATAAGGTGAACCCAGCTACCAAGTTCCATCGCTTTATCCGTGTTTGGTAATGAATTATCACACTTTTTCGATTTCGTTCATTTTAAATAGCGATATGAGATAAGTGCCCAGGAACCTACATACGAAATTTTATCAAGTTATCTCAAAATTTCCTCAAGTTATCGTGTTAACGGACAGACGGACGGACATGGCTCAATCAAATTGTTTTCGATACTGATGATTTTGATATACGGAAGTCCATATCTATCTCGATTCCTTTATTCCTGTACAACCAACCGTTATCCAATCAAAGTATTGTAATGGCACCCTTCTCAAACTCAACACATCAAGCACACATCAGCTGATGTCGCGAGCACGAGCAAAATGCAACCCAGTGCGTGAGTGGCTCGGCCATTATATTCTCAGCTTTTAACTCGTGCAGTCATAAAATTAAGACAATAAAAAGTTAATAAACCTTAACATTTTGAAGTCGCGTTAAAGTGGCGCTACCCATTGTACGAACTATTTCATTTAAATTTTTATGGATAATTGCGGGTAAGCAAAAGACTGGGGGTAAGCTGACATATAGCAATTGGACTGCGGGTAAGCTGATGAACGTAAGGGAGTTGTTTTACAATCCAAGATTATCAACCAAAGGGAGTTGCCTCAGCGGGTTTACATGGCGACCGTGCGGCGCGGGCCAGCCGCTAGTGAAATTTAATTCGGAGCACCAAAAAGGGGCATCCATACACGTGGGCGTGGGCGCAGAAAAAGGACAGCGAGTTATGCCTCGTAGATACAAAATGACGCCACCATTTCTAAATTTTTTTAAACCCACGCTGCCACCGATAAGACATATATTATAAATAAATATATGGAAAAATATCAATTTTATCTATCTCGCTGCATCGCACGCATCATTAAATGAAATTTCAACATCATCATTCATTAGTGTTGTACTTAGTACCAGCGTCCAGTAGCAACCACGCATATTTTATATGGCTTACATTTCGGTATTCCAATACTCAATCTTCATTTGCGACGCTGCTGCACCGACGTATCTCTATACGTACACATTTTACGTATATGTTTTACATATTCTAAATATATATATATACTATATTTCTAAATTGCATATTCATACATTTTTACAAAGTTATGTACAGTAATATTTTTTTTACATACAACGCATTCATGTGTTTCAAATTGGATATTTTACGTGGACATCCTCTTACATGTTAGCCTCTTTGGCAAGAAAAATGCATACATTTTTACAGGTGATTGTGCAATCGGTACTTTGCGGAATTTAGTAATTGCAACATATAAAATGTTCTAAATATTATTGTGGTTTTGCATATAACTATAATTGCCAACTCGGGACACCTTTTCAATTTAGTGCGTTTTAACTTATATTATATAATTCTCGTTCCAATTTTCTTATCCCTTTGAGATTTTTCTTTTCGACCACGTGTTCCTCATAATGCCTTTCACTTATTTTACGTGGGTATGTCAATAAAATAAATTTTGAATATTCAAAATTTGTAAGTTTTTTTGCAATCGGTATCCGCCCGGAATTCATGAGACCATAAATCAATCAAGTTTGAATATTTTGCCTTCATATTATCGGTAAATAATCATTTTCATTTTATATGCATTTTTTCGAATTTAAGTCCAAAACTGTATTTTATTATATCATCCAAGTAGACATAATTTCCAATTACCGCGGATACTAAACGGCGATAGCCTTATTAACCCATACTTAATAAATCAATACAATATGAGATTTTTTTTGATAAAACGGTGGTTCCGTGAAAAACCAAATTCAGATTTTTTTGAATAAAGCGGTGCGTCCGTAATTACATTTTGAGATTTTTACCAATTCATACCTATATACTTTTGTCACATTTTAAATTCACATACTTTTTACAGATTTTTCATACAAGTTTACTGCAATTTTAATAAATTCTTCCAATAAATTGTTAAATACTTAAATCAGTTCTCTTATACAAAAAATTTTTTTGCTTTCTCAACATTTCAGCTTCAAAAATTCAGACACTCTAATAAGTACTTCATTAATTTCATAGTTTGCACTGAATTATTTCTGCTATTCTGATAACTACATATGTACCTTAGAAGTGGTAAGCAAGTGCAAAAAAATTCAATCTCAGATTCCGATAATTCAGCCTCAAGCTACGAAAGTTTAGCTTCATCTTCGACCGAAGAAGTCACAAACCAGGAAAATAAATTATCCTTGTCGACAGATTTTCCAGGCTTCGAAGATTCTTCCAGTAAAAATTTAACTTCTAATTTAGATTCAAATCTTAACGATTAAAATAGTGCAAAATTAACTTTAACTTCTTCTACTTTAAAATTAGATCTTAACGACTCAAATAGTACAACCTTAATTAACCCTTCTGACGTAAACCCAGATCTTAACGATCCAATTAGTACAAACGTTGCCTCACCTTCTTCTAATTCAGCTTCAGATCTTAACGATCAAATCATGGCAACACCTGAGGAAAAGAAAATTTTCATTAACACATGTGCTAATTCTATTAGAGAAAACTACAGTGGTGATCCTCTAGCACTTGATTCTTTTATAGACAAAATTGAATTACTTGAACAGTTTCGCTACTGCAGATTTAACTGGTACTTTTATAGCGTTCTTAAAATCAAAACTAGATGGTAAAGCCCGCGAAGTGATATCAAGACAAGTAACTTTAGTCAACTCGAAAGTTGTAGCAGGGAGAATTGTAGCGTTGCACGTTAGCAATAACAATTACACAGATTTTGCCAAAAAATCTGAAGATTTAGCTGGATGGCAGTCGAACAAACGGTTAACGTGTGCCGTTTAAATGCAAAATCCAATTTAGTCAAAACATTTTAGCCTCAACAGCATTCACTGATCCGAAAGACGAAGTAGCGAAATTAATTGTAGAACAAAACAACGAAGTAACAGAGCGTCAGGTTTTAGCTTTTCGATAACAATACATTCAGAAATTCACGTGGTAGTTATCGAGGTTTTTACTCAAATCGCAGCTATACTGGTTATAGAAATAATAATAGTTCATTTTCATACAATAGTAACTATAAAGGCTATACTGGTTATAGAAATAATAATAGTTCATTTTCATACAATAGTAACTATAACGGCAACAATGATCAAAGATATAGGAGTTATAACTGAAATAGATACCAGAATAATAACAATAATAATACGCGTTCAAATACAAATTTTAATTCAAACAATAG
>JARSSU010026918.1:0-58414 GCA_029619165.1 Eurosta solidaginis
AGTTTTTTAATGAGTTAGTGAATAACAGATTTTTATTTTTTTTTTATAAAAGCGACCAAGAGGGCTCGTAGGGGGGGCGGGGGCCTTAGTTCTAAGGTGGGACCCCGCCTCTTGTCAAGAAGTGGTGACTAATAATCATACTCGCCCAAAATTCGTAAGAAATTTCCATAAGTCCAAGGCACCTAATTGGGGCTCTTTTGTTCGTTTATAAAAGGTTGGACCAGTGTCAAAGAAATCTGTTGGGTGACTCTAGAAGGTAACACAAATGGTACACAATTGAGTCTATTGAGTGGTTGCTTATTGCACGACTAGAGCCAGTTCAAGCCTATCCATCATAGTAAGTCAACGAACAGCTGCAGAAGGATAAATTTTAGTCTATGTTTACATACTTGTAAACATAAGTTACTGAGCGAGTGAGTGGGCCTTTTAGAGGTTCTATAGGATTAAAATAGGACTGCGCAACTAACAGAGATTTTATTCCAAAATTTGATTGTATACTAATCAGTCCCATACGAGAAACCATTTCATTTTTGAATAAAGATATACATTGGTACAATCCAAGTGGGCGAGAATCAGGGACTATGCATCGAGAGATTTACATATTGAAGTTAGGATATAACACCTTATAACAAGTATATGAACGAGATAATGGGGTGTATCACAATTGAGACTAAATAAGGTTATCGAATTGACGTTATTGTACGAGAAGGTAAGAATATTATGTAGACAAAAATACAGGAAAAAGGACCTTATATAGTATCTATAGGACTGGAGACGACTTTCGAGATATCGCCATAAAGATGGACCAGGGGTGACTCTAGAATTTGTTTGTACGATAAAAGGGTGATAAGGCCCAGATCCGCGAAAACTGATAATTTGCGGGTTGCATGCTCCGTATTCTCATCACGAAACTTCTTGTTCACAAAAAAAAATCGGTACACTTTTCGGGTAAGCACTACAGGTTTTCAGACTAAGATCGGTTGGTAGACGTCTAGCCGAATTTTTTCTAGAGACTGAAAGTGGTACGGTGCATAAATATGTGTAATGAACGAGTCATGCTGGAGTGGGCTTGCCATACGAATGAACAAAGCGTTGAATAATTTTGGGGTGAAATAATATTAAATGACGAACCGTGACTATGAGGATCATGGATTTTAATAAAAGGGAGGCTGGACGGAGCTATAGTTTCTATCACGAGTCGACGCCTTACCTTCCTTCTTATCCTTTTGCTACCATATTCTCTTTCAAATAGCCTTCTCTCTTCCGGTGTTACTTCTTCTTTCTCTTTTCGAGATTCGCCATTTAGATAGAGGTAGTGATCCATTGGAGACGGACCGGCACTCCCTTCTCTAGAATTTGTTTGTACGCGATACGATCACATGGGAGTTAGCAAAAATTGGACCATATACGAGTCGTCGTTCATTTTTTTTCTAGAAAATATTTCCTGAGATTTAAGGAAAAATATGTGTAATCCAATTCTGTTTCACGCTCCGGAGGACATTTTTCTTCGATTATGGCCCGCGGATAAACATTAGAAAAAATGAGCGTATTTTTTAGATCAAATCAAAAGGGGGCTGTGCCCGCACCCATTTTGAAAAATTTGTAGTTGCTTCCTAGTTTTCTGGCTATAATTTCACTTAAGGACAAGAGTAAATATAAATTCATTATAAAAGCTCTTGTTTGCAAATAACATAGCGTATTGATATTCGAACCCACGGATCCCTTTAAAAAATCCTTTTATAATATAAAAGTGGGGGGCGCTCTTGCGGGTCCTTAATACGATTTTCTGTTAATTTTTCTTCAAAGCATTCCTTATAGTAAAAGGGAAGCCCCTCCTGCCGAATTTTGCTGTCACACAGCAGGTTTAGACGCGCGAAGTTTAATTGAAAGGGTTACATAGTTTAGGATGCCTTGAAAGTATCTATAGATGAGTATGGATTTCTCCGGTCCCCTAATACGAACGTCCGGGCAGGGTTGGAAATTTGTGACACACTCGCCTTTCTTGCATATACGCCCATTTAACATTTTTCCTTCTTCAACACTTTTCTCCAACCGACGTATCTCACTTTATATATCAGCAAATTTCAACATTTCTATGTGTATTATTTACTAAATAATCAGGCTTTTGTGTTTTCCAAGTAATGTTTATATATATAAAAAGTTTGTGTGCACCCCGTCCCCCGCCCTTTGTTTGTTTTATCATTCCGATTTCATTTATATTTTCTTAATACCAAATCTGTTATTCGTGTGGTGTTCTTTTCCTTTTTTTCTTTTTTACCGCTGACACAAGCTCCCCTTACGCTTTTTTTCTTTTATCCGAACCTATTTTGTTGTGAATTGATTTTTCTTTTTTCATATATTTTTGCTCAAAGTTATCGTCTTTTTTTTCTTGTTAACGGCTTAAGTGACCCTTCTTAGTTGACTCCCTTTTTTTTTTTTCGGGAACATGGAACGGGAGATAGAAACGGAAATCATGACTATGGTCTTAGTCGAATCCATATATCTTTCTTCTCATAGATACTAATGCTTTCTGATAATATACTACTCATAAGATACTGATTGGCACCCATGGGCTCCTTATTACCTGGACTCTAGAATTTAGTTTAATGTACAAATATGGGGTATCAAAGGAGAAAGGTGGTACAATGAGACGTTCCTTGTCTAAAAGTACCGACGAATCGACATATACCTGTGGGTAAAGCACGATTGAGTAACAAAAAAGCAAACGGGGCATGTATCCAGCAACCCCTTCTACGGCGATCCCTGACTCCTCCTTTACATACTACGGCTCTTGCATCTTCTCTTCGGAGGAGCTGAACGCATATACATGCATGGCAAATTATAGGTTCTATAGGTGGATATAGTCCCTTTTCTCAGAAGACTACGTCTTCAGATTAAAAGAAAATTAAAGAGAATTTGGAGCCCAGGGGTTGACTCAGAATTTGTTGTACGATATGCTGGTGATCGACAATAGAAATGAAAGGTGTTTAATGAGTAATTTTAGAAAGGGACACATCCCCCAAACATCGTGGGTGGGCCCCTTAGATTAGGCTTTATGAGATGGACCACGTTTCGAGATTAATCGCATAATGTCAAACGACCATGATATTTTCATTTTTTGTATTTTTTATACATAAAGAAAGAGTAAAATATAGAGAGGTGCTGCGATAAAGATTCGAAGTTGAGATTTTTAGGCCGGAGCTTCTTAGTCTCTACAAATTGCATCTGAACTGGGAAGCACGAATATGTTTTATGCCAGTTTCCGACCACTGGCCGTTGTAAGATATCTGCAAGGCAGAATGGGTATCAAGAATAGAATGTCCAGGGCTTTAGATAGTGAAGCGTTTATAATTGTAAAAGGGACGTGGGCCAAGTTCTATAAGGTGGACGCCTTTTCGAGATGTGTGATCGCCACTAAAGGTCGGATGCCAGGGAGTGAACTCTAGCAGATTGCTTTTGTGCATCACGAGTATGGGTATCAAAGTGAGAAGGTGTCCAACCCTCTCCTTTGTTTCTAAAATTTTGATGTTGTTTCTGGTGGTGTGGTAGGGTATCATGCTACCACCACAGTCACGGCGGTTCGTCCTATCAGATTCTCGGAGGAAAAAATGAAAAAATCAGCACACACGAATTGGAGAATGGAAAAGCTCGGCGTGAATATTTCTTACATAGGTAATAGTGGTGTTACTGTCGAGATGGTTCATCGATGTTTATTTTTTATTCGACGAAGGATATCACGGTTCTTGTTATATGGTGTATTTATTATTTAGAAGTTAGCATGGTTTATTGGAAAGGTTATTGATTTGTTATCCGACTTTTATAGAAGATTTTAAAAATATTACATGACGTTTTATGCAGAGAGGGTAGACAACACATAATTATCGTCATGTCTATCAAATAATGTTAGGTGGATATCGATTTCGGCGCCTCTAGGGTTTCGAGTAGATGATCGTATCCCAGTATCTTAATTGTGGCAAAGGGTGTTATATCAGGTCTTTTATCAAGAAAATGACCTACGATGTTCGTCCCAAAAGGAGTGTTTATGTTTTTTTGTTATCTCATGGAAAGATGATACCAATCGCACGCGCCCAGTTGTCTTTTTGGATACGACTTGTATACCTGGAAGAATCACTAGTTTTACTAATGAAAGAAAGAGTGCCGGCTAAACTCCAATGTAAATGACTGATAACGAACCGATTGCCAGTCAATGATATAATTTCGTTTATCGATAATAAAAAGAATATTCACAGACTATAATTTGTATGGTAATCGGATTTTTACAAAAAGAAAAGGTACCGACGGAAAGTCTTCTCGAAACCCCGAAATTATTTTTACCTAGTAAAATTTACCTCTATTGTGGTTTAACGTTCAACCCCTGTGCGGCTGTTACTAGTTAATTTAAAACAAGTATGAGTATGACAGGTTAAATTGAAGGATAGTACCGAAGCAGATTAGTGAGGCTGACTCAGTTCTGCGAAAAAGCTATAGTGGTGACAACAATAAGTGGAAAAATAACATGTAGGGAAAATGAACCGTGGAGGTGAAAACCCTGGAAGTTAGTTCTGCCTGTCATGACTATTTTCGAGAGTGTTATCAAATGAAAGGTCCTCCATTAAGAGTATTTTATGAAACACGGGAGTGGCAACGATAGTTCTATAGGTGGACGCCCATTTAGGGAATGAGTCGCCATAAAGGTGGATGCACAGGGTTGACTCTTAGAATTTGTTGTAGAGCGCATGGGTATCAAATGTAAGGTGTAATGAGTATTGTAAAAAGAGTGAAGGAATCCTTAAGTTCCATAGGGGGTACAGAACGCACGTTTCGAGATAATCTTCCAATAAAGGTGGACGCAGGTATGGTGACCCATAGAGATATTGTGTTGCACACAACAGGGTATCAAAACGAGAAGGTTTGTTTATATGAAGTATTTTAAAAGGGAGTGGGCACTTAGTTCTAATAGTGTGGACCGCCGGGAGTGGCCCTAGTTGTATATGTTGAGAGGTGGTTTTTTCGACCAAAATGGGACCAGGCCGCGTCTCGAAGAAATATCGCCCACAAAAGGGCAAAGTGCTAGATCCTACGTGGCGGGGTAGCCGCTAATTTTATTTGTGTGACTCATATGTATACTCACAATACAGTTAGTAATGTTCCCCCGTAGTATGTACGATAATGGGTTCTATCAAAAGTGTGTTGACCATTGTATTGCGCGTCATGCATGCAACGAAGGGACTTTTGTCATTGGCTTCTGAAGCTTGAAAACTTACTGGGGGAGTATGGTTTGAGTTGTCGGTAACTAAGTACCATTTGTTGACAAAGTTTTTTTTCAAAGTATATTTTGCGTTCAAACATAGAGACCACTTTACATTTTACGCATATGTTCATTGCCGCCACTTTTCGGATTTTAGGGTATATACATTTATTTGTACGATGATTTTTTCTTCATTTTGTATACGTAACATTGCTTCGATTAAGGTGTAGATTCCGAAAGAGGTGGTTGACTCTAGACTTGTTTGTTACGATGGGCGTGGTCATAGTCGGATGTTTGGCTAGTGCTCATATATTATGACACCAAGCAGATACAAAGTGAGTCAGAGTCATAGTTACATGAGGTATTGTTAAAAACTGAGTTTAGTAAAGGATAGCGTATCACGGCATCCTTTTAGCTAGCTATTTTCTTATTATCGTGTGTAACTTGCCCTCGAGTTCGTGTCGCACAGGACATTGTACACGGTGACTGCTGTACTAATATCGCCATACATGGAGACGTGGGCTTCAACCGATTTCGCCCTTTTTCACAGAAAACAGTTATCGTCCTAGGATATAAGCCTCTACCAAATTTCACAAGGATTGGTAAATTTTTGTTCTACTTATGGCGTTAAAAGTATCCTAGACAAATTATATGAAAAAGGGCGGAGCCACGCCCATTTTGAAATTTTCTTTTATATTTGTATTTTGTTGCACCATATCATTACCGGAGTTGAATGTTGACATTATTAACTTATATACTGTAAAGATTCTTTTAAAATTTGACTTAAAAAAATTTTTTTTAAAAAGTGGGCGTGGTCGGTCTCCGATTTTGTTAATTTTTTTTAAGCATACATACAGTAATAATATGCCAAATTTCTTCATGTTATCTTCAACGACTGCCAAATTACAGCTTGCAAAACTTCTAGATTACCTTTTTTAAAAGTCTTCTATTCTGCGTCAAATTTGGTAAAATCGGATGACGAATTTTTTTTAAGTCAAATTTGAACAAAAAATTTAATATCTTTACAGTATATACGTAAATTATGTCAACATTTGTCTCCAAAGCTCTCAGCTGAGTATGTAATGTCTTATTATCTTAGTATATTTCCATACCTGTTTTCTTAATTGTATTTATATTTATATTTTTTTTACGAAACTTAAATTCAATTCTTGTATGTATGTATTTACGAAATAAGTAGTAGTAAATCTCTGTCAGCATTTCAACTTAATCCTTTTGTGTTCTCATATTTCGTTTGTCACGCATAAGTACCTTCGACACTTTTCTAAAACCTTAATTTCTTTCCAACTACTTACGCGCACAAACAAATAAATATCTTCAAATGAGATTGTCATTAAAATTCAACAAATCCCATTCGGCGGACGCAGAAATACAAACATCGTTGATAGATACAGCTGATGCCACAATGACTTAGCTGTCAGATTTTTAAATGAATTGAAAGGATAAAATCACACTGACAGCCAAGAAATAAATAAACAAATCAAATTTTAAAAGGGATAAAATATGGCAGTAAGAACTACGAGGAACACTTTGCTTAAAAATATTTATATATTTGAACAAGAAACGTATTTGTAGCTGTGACAGCGGTAGTGAATCTTGATAGACGACAAAAAGTGACAATGACATAAATGAACAGTAGCAGCTGCTACTGTACCCGCCATCAGCGCCACATCCCATTGACCGTCTTAGACGTTCAGTGTCATAAAAGCCATACGTATGTACCTACACATTAGTCGTTTATTTTGAAAGTGGTTTAAGTCGATTTAAAAAAAGGAGTTAATGATAACAATAATCACAATCCTATATAATCTTTTTTTTATAAACAATTTAAGTCTAGTATCATTAAAATCGCTGAGTTTTGGGGACTTGAAAATTAGTTAGCTAACAAAAGCCAAAAAAAATTATTTTGAAATCGGTTTAAGTCCACTGAAATAAAATTTATTATTTAAAATTTATTATTTGATGCGTGAAGACTTTTTTTCTACAAAACCTCTGGAGGAAGCAATTCATAAAAGATTAAAAAACACTAGTGGCGAAACTGTAAATTGGCTAACGATATGTTGGATGCGATTTATAAAAAATGCACCCTATAAAATGCTTTATAAAGAATCTATGGAAGTGGATATAGAGTTCCAAAAAACTTGATTTATTACCTTGTCGGAGAAGACCAAGGAACTTCAACAAAATAAAATTAACACCATTATACAAACATGTACGTCCCGTTTCAACTCCTAAGTATAAGGATATGATGGAGTTACATACCTATGCACCATGAATATTTTAACAACCTCACACATAATCTAAATGAGGGGAAATAATTTGGATAAACCTTCCATATTATCCTTTATAAATAAATGAATGTAAATTTAATTTTTTAATAAATGAATTAATATTTATTTTTAAAAACATTTTTTTAATTACATAAATAAAAATACGTATATAACTTGAAAACTACCCTATTTATTTTAAAGCTGTTACATTCATCTACATCAAAGATAAAATATTTACAATTTCTATTATTTTCATTTCTTAAAAATAAGTGGGACTGATTCCTTTTCACCAACAAAAATCATTTTATTAATTTTGAAAGTAGCTTAATTCCGTTTTAGGTTCTGAAACACCGCCTATTTTTATAGTAAAGTTTACAAAACATATTACGTTATATATTCTAACATGTTTAAGGTCACAAAGATATAAAAAAATGAATACCACTTAACAATATTTTTGAAACAAATCAAACACAAACCCTTAAATATCTCAATATAAGAAAAAATGGACTTAAACGACTTTCAAAATAACCGACTCACACATACCTCTACATTTCAATGTACATACATATATACATGAGTTTAGATCGCACTGGTGTGGCTCATTGCCGTGCATTATTGTCACTAATGTTAGCATCGCTGTCACTCAAAAGGATTTCTGTTCTGCAACAGTGTCATTTCTTACTGTCAGGTATTATCATCTTGATGAACGGTTCGAGTATTTAATCATTTATTTTGAAATACAGTGGTTAACTATTAAATAAGGCAGCCTTTTCGCCGTATCTTTGGTAATACCCTGAACTGAAAGCCGATCAGTAGCTCATGTTGAAACTGAAATTTCGAACTGAATTTCAAAAAAGTTGTTTGCTAACGGTATGGGGAATCTTGAATGTTAGAGTATGAATTATATATATGTAAGCGTAGTCTTTGTAAGAGGTATGCTACATATATGTGGGGTCACATGTAGAATTACGTGTTATGGAAAGTTATCGATTTCGTTATCAAAAATATATTGATTTGTTTTCGAAAAGTTATAGATTTCTTATGGGAGTATTACCAGTGTATTATCGGCATGTTATCGATTTGTTAACGACGAATCCACGGTTTGTTATGAGACAGATACCTACACAATTTCAACATAAAATCGATGACGAATGTGTAACAAACTTTATTACAATCCTATAAGAAATCAATAAGAAGCCGATGACTCGGCAATAACATACCGGTTTCAAGCATATAAGTAGATGATAATTATCGCTCTCGATAGCAATAGGAATCCGACGAAACTCTTCTCCAAAGTCCCGGAACTATTTCTTTCTGGTAAAGTTACCTCTGTTGTGGATTAACTTCAATCCCCGGGCGAGCTCTAGTTAACTTCAAAAAATTAGTTTCCAGAAACATATGTATGTTTACACATCGCATTTTACGAGTACTTGGTATTCCACGCTTTTTTTTTGCAATCACGGGAAGGTCGGTGATTGGCTGTAGTTATGAAAATACGATCGCTGCCACTCCTTGACATCAAAATATTCCGACTTCAACGCCAAGCTGGGCTGGCTAAATTCATCCCTCGAAACGCAATGTATCGCAAAGCGTTGCGGTTGATTGACTGAAAGGTTTCAATACAGTGCCAGATTTCAGAAACTAACTGATAGGAATAAAGCCCAATAAATCTTCCAAAAAACCCTCATGATGATGAAAGGTTTCAAGAGCTGATTCCTACAGTTTTGATAATGGCGACCTGATAACTAAGGTACACAGTGTGGCTAGGTTGAGGGGGAAGCACTTCTCTTTCTTGCTATATAGCAAGTGAATAAACCAGATACTCTAATCATAGCTGACGGAAAACATGTTTCGGCATCCGACCAAGAACCAGAAAGAATGGCAATGGCAATCTGATGAAGCGGCTCTAGTAGTGTTCAAGACAGAAATTCTTGTTCACCTTGAATCTTTGGATATTTTAGTTGCCTTTACGACAGGCATACCTGTCGCTGGTATATTCTAAGCCCCCTTACCCGCTGGGGTACAAATACGTCACTGCTTTTTTAACGTTTTGCCTTATGCTTCATATCTCTACTTAGTAGGTCGTGATTTCAGCCTTTGTATTGATGAGGATATCGACCCTACGACGAGTCCAGAGTAAATCGTTTAACGCGAGTCACTGCATTAGAAATTATTTTTACATACAGTGACGAATACTCACATCACTAGGTGATACTAGCATCCCTAATCCGATACTAAGCAGCCACTTGTATGTACGTAAACAAATCAATCATCATTTACACATGTACATACAAGGCAACAGAGAGATACTCACCATCAGCCGAAGTAGTACTCACATATACACGCATACGGCTATGCGAGAGACTATAAACTACAAATATACATGTACATTAGGGTGGCCTTATTTTCCAAAGTTTCCGATTCCGATCTCACTAGAATATGCGAATAGCCTAAAAACTAGAATATATTAAGTTTTAGGTCAATCGAAAAAGGGTTAGAAGTGGCGCAAAGAGCTTGAAGTCCTGTAAAATTACGAATTTTTACAATTTCTTATACTTGGTCAACCCTACTTCATTTGTTATGGGCGAAACGTAATTTATCGTGTTATTAGTAAGTTCCAGAGATATTTTACTTTCAATAAATCTAAAACAACAAAAATTGGTAAAATAATAATAAAGTTATAAAATATATTATGCGTGAAACACGGTGTCATTACTTCAAGAATGTGTATATAATGAGTATACGTAAATGAGTTTGTTTCAAATTTTTTTATTATAAATTTTTTGAAAATACATTTTATTTATTATTTATTATACATTGTGAAACTTTAGCTGACATGTAAATAATATGATATTATTTCCTAGGATTTAATTAAGGATGATTTAGTATGTGATTCAATTTGTTTTTGTAATCAGTTACAACTTGTAAAAAATATTGTTTTTCTTGTTCGTCATTTGAAAGTATTCTATTATATTCTTCCACAAGCTTTACTCCCCGTTCTACTGTGTCGTTAACTACTTTAATAACAGTATTCTTACCTTTTTTATAGGTTCCTGTATCCCACCAGTATAGTGGATCTACCTCCAGAAATTGAGATGATATCCCAATCCAAAAATCATTGTATTTCCTGTTACAAAATCGTGTAGTTCTTTTCTATGAATTTATTAAGTGCAACCTTTTAAAATTTCTGTTTTCTTGTCGCAGTTGTCTATGCTTTTGATTTTTTCCGCAATCTTTTTCTTTATGGTACAAGAGACGTCATCATCGAACAATGACAATGCAATACATTCTTCAGACAGGTACCATAGGTGGTTACAAAACTTTTTTATTGCAATGGTGATATTTTTTTATTAACATTTCTGTATTTATAAATTTCTTTAATAAAAGATAATCTTGAAGAGGTGCTCTATGAGGATTGGTGCAGTAAAACCAAAGCTAACATAGAATTGTATATTAATGCGCATATACTTAAGTATTTAAGCAATTGCTATCGAATTCTTGTTTATACTCCGTTAGTTTAAACTGTTCACGAAATAAATAATTTTTAAGCAATACAATGTAGTATACATCCAAAGAGTGGGCTTTGGTACACGAAACTTTATGCCATCACTTGCTCCTAGACATATAGACGTTAATTCCAATAAGTCCCTATACTCATCTCTTACTATTTTCTTTTTTCAACTATTCCTTAGACGTTTTTTAAAATAGTATCTTTGCTATCGCTTAAAAGTAATTTCAATTCGTTATTTGTAGAAAATCTCTAAAACTATTTTGTCGATGTTTTTGCAATTTTCTTGAAATCGCGAAATAACTGAACGTCCTTACTAGTATTTACTGGAAAATAACTCTCTCAGCAGAAACTTCATTAATATGATGACGACAAGGTAGATACAAAAGTTTTCGATCAAGTTTTTTTCTAATAACGTTGCAGCTTCTTTTATAACGCCTGTGTTAACCGATGTCGTATCAAAACAAGAGCCCACAATATCATCTTCAGATCCCATTCAAATAACAGTTCATACAACGTATCAGCTATTCCGAGCCTGTTACAGCATATAATTTTGGAGCTCCTATTAACTGTTCACGCATTCCTGTAAGTAACAACGACTGGAAGTTGTTTCACCTTTTCGCGACCTTTTATTTCTGGAAGTGGTTTTCCATCCCAATGCAAAGTGCCGCAATTTATCTATTTAAAAAAAAACCTACTATTCAAAATATGTTCTTTCAAGAGCAGTATAGTTTTAATAAGAAAACGTCAAAGAAATGAGATCAAGAATACAAGCCCTTTTTTGCCCTCCATTCAACGAAGGGCCACCCTATTGTACATATATGGCTGGTAACCAGGCATGAAGATCGCGAAGTTACTAGACCTTGGGAGAAATAGGTGAACGAGGCAACAGAGAGTATAAAAGCAGCGAAAGATGTGCTAGTCAGCAATCAGTTTGATTTAAGCACGCTATTGGTTAGGAAGTATAAGTGTACCCTCAAAGTAGTCTAATAAAAACCATTTTACGGCTACGAGAAGTTATGGAGTTGGAAGAAATTAATGTGGACGAGTATGTCTTTCATCCTGATGGGGGCGAGACCATGACAAAATTGGAAGAGAATAACGGAATGCCGAATCCAGTCACAAGCGGCAAGACTAATGCGATATTGGCTTTGTTATCACAGATATCGACAAAAATGCAGGCATAGCAAACACGTATAACAGAAATGTCGTCACAAATATCAACCAACATGTCATCTCAACTGGAAGAACCGAAGACGTATATGGTATCCCATCTGGAATCCCAGGAGGCACGCATAACATCGAGATGGAAACACAACTAGAATCCCAGGAGACACGCCATAACTGCCAAGACTGAAGCACAGTAAACACAAATTTCATCACAGCTGGAATAACAAAAGACATATATGGCAACTCAACTGAAATAACAAGAGACACGCATAACAGTACAACCAGTAGTCACAAGAGGCGCGTATATCATCAAAACTCGAAGCGCGCATGGACGAAAAAAATAATGCAGTTTGAAGAAAAATTCGATGCAGAGATGGATGATTTGAGAGGTCGTATACAGGAATTGCAACTTGGTCGCCCGGCTGCTTCAGCGAGTAATACGAAGGTAAAAACTCAATCTTTTTGACGGTTCTGTTCCTTTACAGATCTTTAAGTTACAGTTCGAGAAGACCACAGCAGTGAACAACTGGAATGCGGAAGATAAAGTTTCTGCACTGTTCGTAGCATTGAAAGGGTGCTCTAGAGAGACGATACGGAACTGAGCATAGGAGAAAGATATAACAAATGGAGTTACTGAACCGCTTCTAGAGGCCTGGTGAAACATTGCAAGAGTTTGCGGCGGATGTTGAAAGGCTGGCACATTTAGCGAATGCGGACGCACCCGTGGAATACACTGAAAGGGTAAAGATTCAGAGCTTTATAAATGGCATATGGGACGTCGAAACAAAGCGGGCTACATACGCAAACTCAAAGCCAACATTCGCAGAAACGGTAGCACATGCTCTATTCAGGAAACAGCATCGCTTCTGTGTAAGCCAGTTTTCAAAGCACGCCGTGTGGAAGTATTAAGGATGGACTGGGTAAACACAATATTGGAGGCGCTGAAAGGATCGCAAAAGAGGAGTAATAGAGTAATCAAATGCTTCAAATGCGGGAAGCCAGGTCACATTGCACGTCATTGCGGTCTTGACCCTAGTGGTTCCACAGCATGGGTGGTCTTAAGTGCAAAGCTGGAGGAGATGATCAAGAGCGAGTCAGATGTAAAGATCGAGAACTTGCCCAACTATTGAATGTCCTGTGATATCTGTATCAAAAATCGGAAGAAAATCGAGCAGTCTTTCCGTCAGAGGAAACGTGGATCGCAAAGAGCATGTACTGACTATAGATACGGGGGCATCTCATTCTTAATCCGATCTGACTTGGTCAGCAGGATAGTTAAACCGTTACCTGGAGCAAGATTGCGTACGGTCACGGGCAAGTATAACCAAGTCCAAGGAGAGGTAGTATGTGAGGTCTTCTACACAAATTCGTTGTGGCAGAGATCATTGATGAAGTCATATTGGGAGTGGACTACTTAGTTGACCATGACATCAGGATCGATATGCAAAGAAGGAATATGCGCTATAAGAACCAGGATGTACCACTATACTTCAGTTTGGAGAAAGGGTTCAGCAGTAAGTGAGTGCTGGTGGAGGCGATTCGACAAAGACCACCAAAGTCAAAGGCACTAGATCGGGCAAAGGTTGATGGAACGAATGGGCCAAACAAAGCAAAATCAAAGATACGTGCGAGAGAAAAGCTGGCATTGACAAGCACAAATGGACGCACAAAAAGGAAGGAAAGAATTCCCAGAAAGAATGCAAGGATAGTTTCAAGCCAGAGCGCACTACTGTTGTGAACCGCCAAGACGATACTGATGATGCAAAGTCAATCCGTCAAGATCAAGCTCTGCGAAGTAGTTCATTGGCCAAACAACATAGTGTGAGGGAATGGTCCAGGATATTGAGTAGTAGGATGAAACACAGGTACGACAAGAACAATAATTCGGAAGGTTTTCCTGGAGGGCGATTTGGTACTGCTATATAACCCTCACCGGCGGAAAGGTGTTCCATCCAAATTTTGGTACAGTTGGGAAGGCCCGTACAAAATTGTGAATAGGATCAGTGATACCATCTACGGCATACAAACCATTGGGAAACCACAAAAGAGAAGGGTGGTACATTTGGAGATGCTAGCAGCGGTTAGGGCGCGAGATTTTTCTGATAGGGACGAGGGTGGAGGGCAGTGTGACGAATATTCACATCACTAAGTGATACTAACATCCCTAATCCGATACTAAGCAGCCACTTGTATGTACGTAAACAAATCAATCATCATTTACACATGCAAATACAATACAACAGAGAGATACTCACCATCAGCCGAAGTATAACTCACATATACACGGATATGTCTATGCGAGAGACTATAAACTACAAATATACATGTATATATATGGCTGGTAACCAAGCATGAAGTTCGCCAAGTTACTAGACTTTAAGAGAAATGGTGAACGAGGCAACAGAGAGTATAAAAGCAGCGAAAGCTGAGTAGTCAGCAATCAGTTTGCTTTAAGCGCGCTATTGGTTGTGAAGTATAAGTGTATCCTCAAAGTAGTATAATAAAGACCATTTTGCATTATTGAATATTGGAGTTATTTATTCAACAGTTTAGCGATTCGAACGTTAGCAGAAGGTGGAAAAAGCGTAGTTTCCCTAAATTCGTTACAATACTTACTATATAGAAAGACATCTGTCCGTTTGAAGCCTTATTTTTTTTACTAAGCCTTCTAGGCCATCCCGTCCCACCCTTAGTTACATGAGGGCCTTTGGTTCGCCAGAGCCTCGAATGCTAAATATGGTTATGGTACATTCGTACTTGTAACAGGATTCCCTTCGCGCAGTTGAGATTGACAATTGGAAGCTTTGAAAGTATAAAGTTTTGTATTGCGCTTATGAACCACTTGATTCCCATCTACAGGTCGCTTTGGAATTCGGGCCATTTGTGGTTTTTCGTTATTCGACATCATTTCGGGGTTGTTTAGATGATTTTCTGAGTTCGTTAGCGAGATTACTTCTGGACCATTTAAGGCACATAAGGCACCACTTTGTAAATTTTTACGTTGTCATATAATGATTGTTTTCGAAACGATTAGAAAACACACCAGACTGATACCGAAGACAGTCCACAAATAGCCCAAAATGGACCCACAGCAATCTTGCATTGGTAAGAAAATGTTTCCGAAGGCCAGTATTGACCTCATAATCCAATACGATTGCTTTCAAGGTGGCCGCCCTGGTATAGTGTTACCGTGCTTCGCATGCCACAGCGAAAACAAGTTTTTTTTTCAATTAGAAAAAAGTTTTCTAATAGTGGTCGCCCCGCGGAAGGGATTTGGAAAACACTCCGAGTGTATTTCTGTCATGAAAAACTTTTCAGTGAAAATAATCTGCGGTTCGGAGTCGGTATAAATCATGGAGCCTACATCCCGTCCATTTGTAGGAAAATTAGAAGGAGCACGAAGTAGGCCTAGGTAAATTGCGCTAAGTGCTTATTTATTTGTATTTATTATTATTATTTTTTTTCAAATAGATTCCAAAAATATGCTGGATTGATCTAGAAAACAGTCCAAAATGGTCTCAGGTTGGCTCTAAAATAGGCCCACAACGATGGCACATTGTTCCTGAAATGGCTTCATCACTTCCGCTTCTGTCGAAGACATCTATTCAACAATCGAAATAAACCTGTTAAGTTCTCTAACTGTCCAGAAGCAATATCAAAAGAAAAGACGTAACGCAAGGAGCTCAGTTTGGTTCAGTAATGATCAGACACTAATCCTACATCTGAATTATAACATCACTAATTTTCTGACAACGCAAATCACTGCATCTCATTACACTCTTATATGCCTGTCACTACCATAAGTAAATTGGTTACGTGTTACTATCCAAAGTTACAGTGTTAGTAATCGCACGTGGCTAAGTTGCCTTTTCTCGTTGTAACTTTGGGAGTGTAATCACCAAAGTGTTATTTCGGAGCATTTCTGTATGATACCTTACGTAGTACGTGCTGAGGGACACTAGTGTGTAGACAACTCCAACTGCTTTTATAGTCTCATCTCACTGATGTTATATCGCTTTTGATGCCAACACTTCGAAATTTCTCCACTTCTAAAGCTTTACTCATTTACAATTCAATATTTCACGCCATACTTCAATTTGCCATACAAAACACTTCACCGCACTTAGTATCACGATCCAATGCCACTTCAGCCCTAAAACCTCCTACCGTCAGCAAATACCAACACTTGGTCTACAACCGAACACGTTCGTTTGCTCTTTCCTTACCGCGGTTGTGTCACAAATGTCACTTTGCACTGTACGCTGACAGACACAAACAGACAGCAAGACAATGATTATGAACTGGGAAGGGAATTACGCTTTTATGTAGTGTTGACTGCCGCTCAACTCAACCCAACAAACAACCCCTCAGACTTGTACTGCCTTCGGAAAAATTTCTTTTAGGGCTGAGTGACAGATTGAAGGAAAATGGTGCACTGACGCCTTGACTGACAGACGATTGCATGTTCCAGCTATTTGTTTATATGAATTCATACTGACGTACATATCTTTGAATAAATATGTGCAAATGGATATGTGAACCTGTAGATAAATGCCTCGTTCATTTCACTTCGTAATTTGTATTCTCATTTCATTTGTAGAATTTTTATTTTTTGCACATTTTTCATTCTCTCAAAACTCTTCTTGTTTCATAGCAGATTATTTATGCATTTTTGTATGTATGTAGATATGAATGTGTTTGGTATTGTGTGCTTCTGATTGAAATAACTTCTATTTGCTTGACACTTGAGATTGATTGTCATTCATCAACATTGTCACTGTCACTCGCTGCTAGCATTGTTTGAATGACTGAGATAATGATGATGATGATGACTGAAGCATGATGATGATGGTTAGGGTTGGCAATGGATCTAATAGATCTTGTGCTGTACAATTGTTCACAAAAAGTTTATAGAGCCACACAAAGACCTCAATATGTCAGCGTTTATGAGTGTATGTGCGTGCATTTTTGTGTTTGAACCATTACTGTCAGGACTAACCTTGAACTATGCAAACCACGAGCAATGCGAACAAATATGTTGTGTCAAGTTGAAGGGGATTTGACAAAACCGCAATAATATTTAACTTAATCAATTTGAAACGACAAATTTGTGGAAAGCGTACTTGGAAAATGTATGTGCATAATGAATTTGCAGGGGGATAATAAATTCATTCATTCGTGGAATTTATTTTGGCAGCGGTGGGTTTCTCTCCAAAGTTTTCATAGCATAGTATTTCTTCAGGTGTAATTCTCTAAGAAATGTAATATTTTTGGCAGCCGAGATTCGAGCAGGGTATTATATTATCTTTTGCTGGTATTTCTGTATAAAAGTTGACGTTAGCACGATGGGCCGGTGTAATACTGATGAATCGGTGCAATACGGATAGTTGATCATGGTTATACAGAGGTAGAGGGAGAACATTGCATCATCAAAGCGCAGCAGAATTAAACAGGAAGTGCGTCAGGGAGGTTTACTATCCCCACTTTTGTTTAAGTTTTACATATCGAAGCTCCCTTCCCCACCAGAAGGAATTACCATTGTATTCTATGTCCAGCCCATCTATCGATGAGCTAAGCTTTAAAAGCAACGACTATCTTCCTAACCTTTCCAGTTTCTTCACCTCGCGAAATACGACACCGTCACCGACCAAATCCCGCCGACCTTATTCACAACATACACAATACAGATGTCGACCATATTGGACATCCACGTCGAAGTCACTACTCCACCGAACGCCTTACATTCAAAAATACTGGGTGTGACATAGGATCTACATTTGGCAAGCACGCAGCCGCAATAGTAGCTGAAGTCAGAGCCGTAACAAAATCACCAAGTTCCTTGCCGGCAGTATTTGGAGCAAAAATAAAGAAACGCTCATAACCACCTATAAAGCAATTGACTAGCCGCTTGTATGCTACGTCCTCAATATGGTCACTGAGCCTAAAACAATTACACAGGAGAAAATTCATAGAACTTCATATACAGAGTGAGGCGAAAATACTCCCCATAAAGGAGAGGAACAAATGCTAAACAAACAGTTTCTGCTGAACACCCACAAACATGGGCATCCTAACAAACATTTAATTGAAGAGACTCAGCCGTCCAGGAACTGAAAAAGTCATATCCGTAAGCACTATGAAGATTATGTGTAGGTCTTACAACCTTAGACTAACAAAGTTGCATCTATCATTAAAAAGAGAGGACTGTAGACTCAAGACGGGTATTCTGACTGGACACTCCCTTCTGGCGTCACATTCTTTTAAATTAGGCTTGGTCAGTGATAGTAGATGTAGGAAGTGCGGGTTGGAGGAAGAAACGATCGAGCACGTTCTGTGCTCGTGCCCTGTGCTTTCCAGGCTAAGACCCCAGCTATTAGGGCTGATACAGCAGTCAGATATAAAAGCAGCAAGTGGCTTAAGTCCTAGGAAGCTTCTAGTATTTGCCAAGAGGACGGAGTTATTTTATAACATAGGTCCTGGTTTTTGATAGGGTTGTTCAGTTTGGTCCTTAAAACAAACTTCTTGTAAGACTACGGACTCATTTAGTCTAGGTGAGGTCCTCATGGACCGGTCAGTTCAACCTAACCTAACCTGACCTAAGCACTGTGAAGAAATCCGCCACTTAAGGATGTAGCCGTATCGAAAAAAGATCATGTTAAGGAAATCAAAAACATCCATAAAAGGGCGACGGTACATTATGGCAGAAATTGCCGGATGAACCCCGTTTTAAAGAAAAATACCCTAAACCTGCAGCTGCTGAAAGCAACGTTAGGTGTCTCTGGATATGTATGCAATTATATTTTCTAAGATATGGACGATTTTCCGCTAGGGGGTATTATCAGCTTTATTCGTACGGAGCCTTCCCGATACCAAGCCACTTTGGGAAGAAATGTTGGTCTTATTACAGCAAGGGGTGCTGCTGTGGCGGATAGTTTTTATATCCTCATATTTAACATTAGACCGCTGAGCCCGTCTTGTCGGGCTGGTGGTCGTACGTCCAAGATGAACTCAGAAACGTCTAAGGAGGGATGAGAAAGAAAAGACGATATGTCCGCAAGCCAGGCAAGATGAAATTGCTATCAGCGATCAGCGATGATAGAGTACAATCAGTGCGCTTGGTAAATGAGTGGTCCGCCGAACCGGACAAAGAACTAACGTTAGGACGGGATCGAGGTGGAGAGCTTAGGAGAATCCTATCACAATACTGGGCAGCATTAACAAATTATGTATGTAGCAGTTGGGTGCAGTGTCCCGTCAGACAGTGGAAGAATGTCGGAGACAGTTCCCTGACAAAGACTTTGCTACGAGCAATCCTTAATTTTTCAACCGCATCGAAAAGGAAGCAACCCTGTGAGGCAAGAATCAGTGATCTGCTGAGCCCGACAAGACTTCTGAAAGGGGAAGGCAAACGCCCTTAACCCAGACACAGGAGGTGAGCTAGCCCGAATTGCAGGAAGCACACGTTTAAATCTGCAAAGCAGAGGAAAAAGGGAAATATAAGTACTGAAAAGCTATGTACTTCAAAAGCTGCATTACATAAGAATATAATATACGCCTGAATTCACTTTTGTGCAAGTTTACAAATTAATCTACAATCTAGGATTAAAGCACCAACGTCAACGCCTAGCGAAGAGCTCAAGAAACAGACACTTGGTCGGAGCTTGCGGCTAGTGTTTCGTTATGGATGTTTACCAGCAAGAAATGAGCTCGTAACCACAGGATTAAAAGGTGCACACTGATATTGTTTTATTGCAAGGATGAAAAATATCCATATGAGCTTTCGATGCGGACGCTAGTTAAAATTGATACCTTTTAGAGGTATATCTAAGCAATATAAATGAGCGGAAATTTGCACCCCAGAGAGCTAAGGGGCTCGAAGATTTCTCACGTAATGGCATGGTCAAAATCAACCAAAAATTGATCACATCAGTAACTGTCCCCTCAACCTTTGGCGAGTTCTTTTGTTCTTAAAACCACAACAAATTGAACGTACCGGATTGAAACCTGGACTGCCTACATCCGCAATATTCCCCAACAACATTAGGTTTGAAGGTTGTGTGATGAAGATTTGATAGTCACATATGTAAAAACAAATATCAAAACTTTTCGCTTTCTAAAGTTGTTTGTCGCTACAGCCTTCAGCAAAACTAACATCGGGTAGCCGGTTAAAAATACAGCAATTTTGAGGTAAGAACTTACCCGTTGTAAAAGGCGGCAGCTTTTCACTTATTTTTCTGCCTGGGGTAGCTGGGAGTGTAGAACACTTTGTGTGGGCCTTTGGGCAGACGCGTTAGACCTGAGAATGGTAATGTGCTATAAAGAATAGCGAAAGGTCGGGATAAAATTGGAGTAATTGAGTTTTATTGGAATCCTCAACTAAGCGAACTTTTTTCCGGAAAGCTTTTCATGGCAGGAATATACTCGAAATGTCAGCTAAACCACTGCCAAGGAATGACATGTTTAGAAAATCGAATACAGAGATGCGCAACGCCAGCAGAGCGAATAGGAAAATATTTTCAGCAGAGAATTCGCACATGAGATACTTACTGCTTTAAGTATAAGTGAAAACTGTTTTACTGCTCACTTTGGTCAATATCAGTCGCTGCATTCAAAATCAGTCCTTTCACTCACCCAATATGTATGTGAATGCCGAATTGTTTTCCGTTGCTCGACGAAGCTCTCAAAGGCACCTCTGGTCTGATTTGATATTGATATATATTTATCCGCGACTTGCACCTAGGATAAGTGGTGTCAAAGGAGAACACACTACCTGCATTCCACCGAGGTCGCTAAACATACAGCACTGTGTACGAATGTGTGAGTATGTGTTTCGCAATTCTGTGCTATTGCTATCATTTCTTTTGTGATATGCAAACAGTTTTCGCTCAACTTCATGCCACACAATGCCAACATGCGGTAGCAACAAGGTATAAAGGAAGTGATGTTGAAAACACGTTGTAACTAGTATTTACCGTTGGCAACATACATGAGTACGCATACGACACGCCTCTTTAACTGACAGCACCTTGGCAGGTTTGTGCTTCATGCGAATAATTCATTTTAAGCTACGCGCAAGTCGACATAACAACAACAAACTGAAAAAGTTGTAATAAGAATGGCAGTAAATGCCAACAACAGCAACTCCCCTTCCTAGCATTCAACAAAATGTGCGAAACGCTACTCTGACTGACGCAGTGACGCGTTGATATGTGAGATGTGACAAGTGACAGTCGAGTTGTTTGATGATGACAATGACGATGATGATGGTGATGGCGGAATTGTTGTTTAGCGTGTGCACATTGGTGATGTAATATGTTGAGGCATCACCACCGTCAAGGGTAGCTACTACAATACAAAAAAAGAAATACAAATTGCACAACCAATAAAATAATTTAAAAAAATTTTTTAAGTTGTACGGTTTTATTGAACAGAATACTTACATGAAGTAATAATAACACTAAAAGCTAGAAAATATTTAGGTAGGTTCTAGGTACTAGAGATATACGCCGCCGATAAACGCCACCGCCGCCACCGATTAGGGTAGTTTTTCGCACGCCGCCGCCGAATGTTAAAAATATCAGCGCGGCGGCGGCGGCGTCCGGCGCGGTACTATACTTTCTACTCATTTAAGACTGTTTAGGCCATTTATTGTTCAAGTCGTAAATTTGTCGGATATGGTCGAAAGTCGTATTAACGGATACCCATCACTGCCAGTTATAAGAAACTAATTGCGAAATTTAACTCGTTCTAACTGTTCAAAAGTTATTTAAAAAAACAGGTGTTTTCGATGTCAGCATAACACGGACTTTGAATCACCCAATTCACCAAGTTATTAAAACAAAACACTAATGGAAATGTTATAGGTATAATAAATTTATATAATCACTTTGCATATTTTTTCCATTACCCAAGGCGTTTCAAATTGTTTTCAAGTTGTTAAAAAAGCAAAAAAAGTGCCGATTTTTTTTTAAATTTTATATTGCGATTGGCTGGAAGAATAAGCGAAATCAGTGATGCAAAATCATTTAGTAGGTTCTAGAGGCATAAACACTCCTTTGAAATGATTCTTGCCTCATACTTAAGTTGAGAATATATGTACGTATTAGAAGGGTTTGAAAAATCACTTGGACTTACATTCAAACATCTGTTGTTTATTTGCGAAACTATACAATAGCGTCTGAAATGTTAATTTTAATTTTAACACTTCATCCTTCAACACCCAAGTCTCCCGGTTTGACATAAAGTGGCGGCCCTATTCAAAACTATTCCCTTTGAGTTAATTACATTGATTATAGCCTATCAACCAAGTTTAAATATCACCTACACGTTACGGCTCCTTTTAAAAATGTGAATACGCAGGCACATATATGTATTTAGCAGGTGAGGCTTTGTCCTTCGCACGAACACTCGAAGTGGTGAAGCAAAAGCTTTCCCAAGACAGTGGAAAAAATTACCGTGTGTGTTTACTACCCTAACGAAGTGGACAGTCGAACTAGTCTGAAAACTGAAGCTACGCGGTCATCCATAACGAGCTCTTATATCATTAGGCCGGAAAACAGCAGTAAACATCATTCAACTTAAAATCGGTCGACTTTCATTCCAAAATATCGTTTTGATTTAACGAAGACTATTGAAATCAATGATGTGAACACAAACGTCTATAAACTGTGGTCTACATTTTAAAAATTTGATCCAGGGTCCTTGTAAAATTTTAAATATATAGATGCGCCGAGGAATATACGATTTTCACCCATTACGCAATGACGGCATCCTTGACCGAACTCCCTAACGTTTCCATTTGTTTCTCTGGTGTAGCTCGACAAAAGCATCCGTTGGAAAGTCTTCGCAGCTACACCTACAGCTTCTATGAAAATGACGTCGACGAAGGTATGAGTTCGAAGTCGCAGTCCTATAGCTTCTTTGCTGGCATATGGTGTGAGGGTCAGAAGGCCTGGTAGCGACTGGTGGTCGGGATTGCTACTGTTCGCACATTGGACTTTTTAGCTCTTAAAAACAGCCGAAAAAACTGGAGGCGCCCTGTGCCACGAGTTTCATGAGTATTAATAGACCATTAATAGCAACCGTAAGTCAACTTTGCGCGTGGCCGCCAAGGAGCTACAAATGATTTAAAGAATTTGTGTTCGCGACTATTATAAGGAGTTATCCCTAGGTGAAACTACGCTTTGCACGGGATATGCAGACAAAAGTGTGGCTATTTTATGTATCTCTATTTCTTTTCAGCAGTGCCAATTCCAAAGACCGGGGCTAGGTTCGAAGCCTCTCTGGAGCAAGTGAACGAGGGACAATCCCTCCGCAAGGAGCTAATCCTGAAAATGTTTGAAGAGTCTGCGATATCTTGAGGCAAAAACCTCGGATCTTTGCGAAATGGCCAACAAGTTGATTTCCTTAAATAAATACAAGCAGACCCTTTCATAAATACTATTTTTTTAAATCGAAACATCAAACTTTTTAAAGTAAGAACACCGGTGAACGCCGGCGCGCCGCACACGCCGCCGCCTCCGGTATATAATAGAGCATGAGTCGTCGCCGCCGATTAAGTGATCGGCGTAAACCTCTACCATGTACTAGTCATCACACCCTTCATCAATCTAGGACGTTGATCAGAAAATTAAATAAAAGCGATGGGCGCGTGAAATTTTTAAACATGTGAGGCCTAGCATAACCTGATTAAGGTTCAGTTGGTCTTACTTATGACTATCAATACAAATTTGCACTCTTGTGTATTCTCTCTATATCCTTGTGCATATGAAGTTTTCATAATTTTTTTCGTTTTATTGCCTTTGCTGTATTTGTTATTACCGCAACAAAATTTGTATGAATAAGTAAAAAGGCAAACGGTGTGTAAATACTAAAAGCAGCAAGCAAACTTCGTGTGCACCGAACTGTGGTTTACCAGTTTGTTAACCGTTACACACATACAGGGGGTGTGATGAGAGAGTAAACAAAGTCAGCTCTCTCAAAAAAACTGCACGGTGTGCACAATGTTTTCTTTTATAATTTGTGAAAATCCAATTTGACTGTGGTATAAGGACTGTCCCGAAAAGGAAGTGCGTACTTTATTTTGCTTGTAATACCACGATTGCCACTCTGGCCCATTTGGACCAAAAATGGTCCCTTCCAACCCCATTTGGTCCGCTGGTCCCTTTTCTTCAGTAGTAGTCACGATAGTAGTAAAATTCAAACAGTGCTCACAAAATTTGTCACACACTTGTTAACCCACATATTATTTTCAATTTACTTCAATGGAAACCTTACCACAAAACTTGCTCAGTCAACAAAAATATAGCAGAACAATGACATTTCACCTAGGAGATAATTTAGGCGAAGCATTAAAAAGAGAAGTTTTGGATCTTTGGACAAACACATTGTCATTAATTTTTGATGAAACGACGGACTTTTCAGAAAAAGTCTTGTTTTAGTGGCTAGATATTTCGAGCGGTTATCAGACACATAGATTTTTGTCACTAGTCGAGCTTAAAGAATATATTTCAAAAACACGCGTGTCTCTAAGAAATATGACAATGAACTGAAAACTAAAAGCCCCGTCACGTAAGTAGTTTTCTATACGAAACACTACTTATGTGACTTGGCTTTAACTGCGCAATACATTTTATTTCATTGGAGTCAAGCAAAACTAGTTTCACAATGTCTGGTTGGTGAAAGACATAGACTTATTCTAGAAATATGAAAATATTATACTTAATCTTATTTATTACGACTCTATTTATTACAAGTTTCTTACATAGTAGGCTTAAAACTAATTAGAAGTAACTTGTTTTTCTAATATTTCCTTTTTAGTTTTCAATATCGAAGCTTGAAGCTGCCCATTAAAAAAAAAGAGGCCAAAAAAATAAAAATTATAAATATAACATATTTCACAATATCAAAAAAACAAAATAAGTAAGGAAGGCTAAGTTCGGGTGTAACCGAACATTACATACTCATCTCCCAAATTACAGCTTGCAAAGCTTTTAAATTACCTTCTTTGAAAAGTGGGCGGTGCCACGCCCATTGTCAAAACTTATACAAATTTTCTATTCTGCGCCATAAGGTCAACCCATCTACCAGGTGTCATCGCTTTATCCGTCTTTGGT
The DNA here is from genome assembly GCA_029619165.1 of Eurosta solidaginis. Lineage (NCBI taxonomy): Eukaryota > Metazoa > Arthropoda > Insecta > Diptera > Tephritidae > Eurosta > Eurosta solidaginis. The sequence goes on from JARSSU010026918.1 coordinate 25,330, forward strand.
AATGAATTATCGCACTTTTTGGTTTTTCGAAATTTTCGATATCGAAAAAGTGGGCGTGGTTATAGTCCGATTTCACTCATTTTAAATAGCGATCTGAGATGAGTGCCCAGAAACTTGCATACCAAATTTCATTAAGATATCTCAAAATTACCTCAAGTTATCGTGTTTATTGACAGACCGACGGACGACATGTCTAAATGAATTTCTTTTCTCGCCCAGATCATTTTGATATATAGAAGACTATATGTATCTCGATGCCGTTACGGGGTACCGTTATGTGAACAAAATTAATATACTCTGTAAACTCTGCTCAGCTGAGTATAAAAATAGAACAGAATTAGCCTGGTTTCATTGGGCCACTTGAGGGCAGTGCCCTCTTACAGCGTCGATTAAAAAAAGGTACACAAAAGTTTTTTGTTTGTGCGGTTTGAATCTTTCGCTATGGTTATTACAATTGTCGTATATATACCGAATGTCGACACACATGTATATACACGATATATTACTTACGTATCAGGATATTCGTTTAGTAATAAAAGCGTTCAAATGTTAGTTAAAATTAGTAGATATAATTAGTAATCATTTTATAGCAAAGGTATTTGTGATTACAGAGTTATGAATTAATATATGATATTTTATATGAAACCGCACTGCTCGTACTCGTATGACCGCTCTTCGGAGATATTCGTTTACTAGTGACGCCGGTAGAGTCGTGTTGTCAGTGTTGAACTTGTAGGGATGCATTTTAATAGGCGTGACACAATTTTATATAGAAAACCAAGGAAACATCGTAAAATATTTACAGTTTACTACGAATACGACACTCTAGTAAATTGCCGAATTGTTTGTATACCAATAAATAAAATAAAAAGTTTGCCTTTTTTTTGAAAACATGGTGTGGCAGCCGACTGTATTAAGACGAGTTTGCACGTTTTTCTCCAAACTAACATCTTTAAATCCAATTTTAACAGCTTGAAGCCCATTTTAACAGCTAGAAGCTTCAAATCTCTTGCAGACAAAAGCAAAAGTGGAACTTTGGGTGAGGCTTACCGATCTATTTTTTTATACCCAGCTGTTCTTGTACACAGGGTATTATAACTTTGATTGGATAGCGGTTGGTTGTAGAGGTATAAAGCCAATTCCTTTATATATATAAACTTCCATATATCAAATTCATCAGTATCGAAAAAAAATTTGATTAAAGCCACGTCCGTACGTCCGTCTGTCCGTCCGTTAACACAATAACTTGAGCAAATATTGAGATATCTTCACCAAATTAAGTATAAGGGCTTATGAGGACCCTTAATAGATTGGTATTGAAAATGACCGAAATCGGACAGTAACCACGGCTTTTCAATATCAAAAATTTTGAAAAACTGAAAAAATTAGATAATTCAAAAACGAATACCGCTAAGATAATGAAATTAGGTAGGTGGATTGGTTTTGCCACGCAAAATATACTATATCCAATACAAATTTGGAATATGGGCGTGACACCACCTACATTTAGAAGAAGAAAATTTTGATGTTTGAAAAGCCGTAAGTCAAAAGCTCTTAAGATATTACATTGAAATTTGGCAGATACACTATCCTTGCCCAATTATATAGACTGAGGGTAGATAATCAAAATCGGTTAAAGACCACTCCCACTTTTCCTAAAGGTCTAACCTTAACAAAGTTTGCAATAACTCTATAGTATTTAACTACATTTGACTGATATTCTACCCCAGTAGTAGTATGGTTGAGCTAAGAAAAAACTTAAACAAATTTTGAAAATGGGCGTGGCGCGCCCTTTTTTTGTTACTCGTTTCAAAATACTTTCAATGCCATAAGTCGAACAAAAATCTCCCAACGCGAACGAAAGTTTGCATACAAAAATTTTTCATAGCTAAAACTGTTAAGCTGCATTTTTACCCGCTCAAGTTCATTAGCGGTAGCCTCAGTATCCTTTTTGCTTCTTTTGAACAAAAGCGAGTTCAGAATAGAACTATATACTTATGTATTATTACCCAACCTTATAACGCCATTAACCACACAAGGCAAACAGCAATTGCGTTTCAAGTGCACAGCTGGGTACGTAATGTTCGTTTTCACCCAAACTTAAGGCCCCATTACTGATACTTAGCATAGACTTGACTGGACTTGGCGTAAACTTTGCAACTTAGCCTTGATTATACTCCGCTTAGCGCATACTATCTGGCATCATAATCAATAAATGTCAATTTGTATGACAAAATGTCAAACTGAAATAGAAACAAACAAATGGCATCTCGAAATGTAAACGTCACTTAGAACTTACATAGAAAATCTAAATTCAACAGACTTCTAAGTCAAGTTAAGTGTTGCTAAGTTTTGAGTAATCAGTAACATGCAATGTTCATTTAACAGAACTGAAGTGACAGTTCTCAAGCCAAGTCAAGTCTATGATAAGTATCAGTAATGGCGCCTTTAGACTTTCTAAGTTGTTTAATTTTATATTTATCGAAAATGTCGTTTATGTATGTATATCTCTTCTCTATATATTATACATCTACATAGTTATTCGTATATTACGAATGGGATAAGATTATTGCTCAGCTTCGTCCATGAAAGGTATGAAGTCAACGGCACAGCCCAATACAGTCCCGTTTCTACTTGTTTTAATTATATTTTTTTTTCATTTGGGTTTGAAATTCAATCCGAATTAAAGTCAAAGCACTATGTTTAAAACTCAAGACTTCAAAGCTACCACTACAAGAAAGTTTAAGAAAATTTTCATATATACGTATGATTTAAAATTTAGGTGCAAATATCTAACTGTGCATCTATTTCAGATTTTGATAAGAAAATTTCATTATAGTAATTTATTTACCCACAAACCTTCAAAACCAATAAACATGGTTTATGTTCTTTAATACTACTCCAGTCGACCTTTTATTCCTTAACACTACAATGTAAATCTAATATTCATTTACTCGTATTTACTAAAGTCACGTGTCACTAAGAATGTGAGATTGACATTTTAACTTACTTGACAGCCACCATGAGCATTTTGCTTACCTATTTTTAAGGCCCACGTAATGTAAGTGCCTACACATACACACATATATACTTACTTATGAAATGCTTTTTTTTTGTGGGAGGGCTGAAAAATTCCTAATGCACCATAATTGCCGCCGTCGTAGCAACCGTGTGTCCGTAGACTAAAAAACAGTCACAGTTTTGGAACCATCGCCCACCCGGTACCACTTTCGCATTACTTCAGGGTGGCGTTCCATATTTCTCATTTTTTAAGAGCCTACTGTTGTCCCTGCGTCCAGGTTCCCGCTATTTGCTCTGAGTGTCGGTTTAATCGCCATTTCTTCGCCTGCGCATTTCTCTGCGCTCCCTCTTAGCATCCATCAGGCGTGTCAAGACTATAAATGCCAGTTTGCTCACTGCAGTCCAACATTCCTTCCTGTTGCACATTTGTGATACTAAATTGCTCATGGTTGGTTCCTCTCAAAAACTCTATACTCTTTCAAACTCCGTGGTACACCTTGGGCAAAGAGGATCTTCCTCTATCCTACGCTTCCAGAAATACTCTTTGAAACCGTCATGCCCACTCAGTATTTGCGTGAGATGGTAGTTTAGTTCGCCGTGCTACCGCTAATTTCATTGAGCTACGCCCCAAACTAACGTGAAGGTACTCGCCCTTTACTAGAGACCTCCCACCGTTCTTGCCACTTAGCTATTGTTTGTTTCCTTGCTGTTTTCTTGGCGTCTTCAGATGGTCGTTCGGTATTAGTGTTAGAGGAGCTTGGCACCAGATCTCTTCGGAGGTTATAGCGCCTCGCATTTTTTTATAGTCATAGTCAGTTTTTTGGTCTTCTGAACATTATTATTCTTTGAGTTGTTGAAATACGTGGGCGGTGCGAGGTTTCTGAAATCGTATACGACAGAAAAGAGACCATGTGAATTCAGAACATTTATATATTTAGTCTATGAATTATTTCATATTATAACGAATTTTGGGAAGTTCTTGATTATGTTGCAGCTCTTGTTATCGCTCTAATCTATGAGTATTTTATTATTTATTAATCTATGATTTATTTACTCTACTGTAGTAGAATTTCACAATCAGAATACTCCCGTACTTCACATGTAGAATGTTAAAATCAAAGTAATTCATTAGCCCTTAGCTTTTGCTGATTTTATTATCTCAGTGGCCCCTTCACCCATTTCTTCTAGGATCTAAACTTTTCACGAAGAGCCTTCTCACACAATTGCTTATATATTTCACACATCTGTGTCTTATTTGGTTATTTAGCTATATGTATATGTGTAAGTAATGTCATCTTAGCTGTTTTAACCGATTTCATGTACCTATGTGTGACTATTTCTCTTTCTTATTCGGTCTTAGCTGCTGATTACTTATATGTGAAATATTCTCTTCGCTCTTAGCTTTGCCATGTGTGTGTGGCTGCTGGCTTCGCTGGTGTTGTGCATTTTTAGTACTAGCAGCATAGTGCTGTATCGAAATGCCAATATTCGCCACAATATTCTTCATTATTGGTGCATGACTGTCATTAAACGTATTAGCTGTCACTTTAAAGTATTGCACCTGCCGAAAGGTGAAACATAATAATTGTTCTGGTATGCTGTCGTTTGCCGCTCAGGCTTTGTGCCACAACGGAAATGTTTGAGTAGTTATGATAACTCGACTTAAGCGTTATGGATAGCTCAAAAGGGAGTTATATAGACTGACAGCCTGACAATAACTTGCTAGGAAATAATAGCAGCAACAATATACTAGTTACTAGTATATCAATGAGTCGTATATTCTAAGGAGCAATGCATTGAATGCATATAAGGGTATGCCAACTTTAAGAGACTTTTTACTTTAATTTTTTATACATAAATATCTTGGATTGCTCACGGAAACAAATTTTTGCTTTGGTGAATCCAGCGAAGAATCCCTCGCGCCTTTAAATGCAACTTCCGACTAACTAGGCAACAAAAAAGTAAAATTCCTTCTCGGCAATTGAAAATCATGCTCTACGAGTATTTATCGTTTAAAATTAAGTCTCGAATTTCTTACCGATTGAAGAACTGGGTAGTAATGATTACTTTGAGAATTAAATTACCGTCCACTCCCCACCACAAGCACTTGGAGAAAGTAATCATTTCCTTTCCACTACATCAAGGAATTGATTACATTTCAATTCCTCATGCCTAAAGTAGTTAAGTTTTTTAAAGCTCGTGTACCGAGGGTTCTAGCAGCAAATCTTTTAAACTGCCTTTGATGTAATTCTACCGCCTCACAGGCCTAATCTTAGCGCTCACTATCGAGCTCTGTCGGGTCGATCACTGATCCCAAGCGGTTTACACATTCTTAGTGCTGCCCGATACTGCGGGAGAGCTGTTTTACTCCTTCCTTCTCCACCCTAATTCTCTGTTGGATTCATCTTTCGTTCTATCATGGAGCTCGTTTACTCTCAACTACTTTCACTCCACTACTTTTCGCCTCATCCGCCCCACTCAGAGTGCTCGATCTCCAGTTCTGTTGGCTCGCCACTGCTCCTCTAGTTGGACAATTTTAAGAGCTGCACGAAATTGCGAGAGAGCGCTTTGACTCTCGTTTCTCCGTCCCCTTCTCCGCTCCACTTCTCCGTTTTGATTTGTATGCTCTTCTATCACGGAGCTGCGTTGATTCCTCACTTTTTCGCTCCTCGAATTGCCCGCATCTCTTATTGCGTTTTATCTTGCTGGATAGCAACTTCGTTCTCCCTTCTCATCCTCCTCAGTAAATAAAAGATGAATCGGGTACGTTTGTCGTACGACCACTTGACCGAAAGGCAGACTCAGAAATCCAATATTTGACATGGGGAAAACAATCACTGAAAAACAGCGAGTATGAGAAGTACCTTTTACACTATAGATAAGAGCATGATACAGGAAAATAACGAGTTACCACGAGGTTGGGGCTCACACACACAGACATGCTAATACACGAGAGAGAAGAGACACTTAAAATTACAGCAGCGTAGATATCCCTGGCTGCAAACCATCCAATAGGCCAATATTGTATCCGCATTAACACTTCCGGATTGGGGGAGAAACAGTTCTATGGTCACAGCGACATCACGCCAGAGCCTCCTCCTACTCCTATGAGGGCGGAACAAAGGATGGGGGGGGGACGGAAAGGGAAACGGCGCGTAGAGATATAGATACAAGCCACTATTCCTCTTAAACCATACTCATCCACATAAGTTTCGGGTGGGGTGTTTGGGTTGCTTCTGGTAAAGTCGGATCCTCTACTCTTCCCTCTTCTTACCCCTCTAAGCTCTCTAAACCGATCAAACCCATTGATCAAAAGGTGTTGGTTAAATTGTTATTTTATTTTTATTAATTAAAGGAGAATATTGTCTCTAAAATTGCACACCATAATGTGCTTTATTGATTCGGCACAGTAATGGTGTTACTCAGCTTGACTGAGCATAGCAAGGACGGAACTTGCATGCTATTTGCCCGCCCAGGCAGCGTAAAGCAACTACTCATTCACCAACAACTACAGTACTACAATTTAATTCCCAGTAACATCCCCAGCAGGATGCCACAACCACTTGCAAAGTAATGTACACCTTTTTTTTGTTGGCAAATTACTACTTGGGAGAAGGATATCCCATGGATGTTTGGTACTGCAAGCAAAAAATAATGGCTAGGAATATGAGACTCAACAGCAGCAGCTATTGTTATACCAACCGCCAATCCAACACATTGACAGTAAAACATGAGCTGTGCTGCAACATAGATTTTGATGGTGATTGCCAATGACATTGTTGTCAAGCCTTAGCTAAGCTGAGGCATTTGATGGGAAGACTGCTGAGTCGTTTGAGTGATCCACCTCGGATTATGATAAATGAATTGTGTACGTATTTATCAGTGAATTAGGTGGTGCCGCTGCCACAACCCCACGGCCCACACATTCCCTTATTTCAAACGTATAGCCTGTACACAATGCATATTATATTTATTTTCATTTATTTTTGCACAGTCCAAAAATAAAATTAATAATAATAAATAGTCGTATACCAAAGTTCTTAATTTATTTGCACCGAAATTTCTTTCTTCTTCCAACTCGCTGACAATAAAATTACCTTGACATTCGGAATTCCTGCTTCGTACTCCTCAATTAAATCGCATGATAATTTGATATTTTCATCATTATATTCTGAGCGTGTGTTTGTGTACATTGTTACCCCCTCTTTGTTTAGTCTATGATGATTATTAAAGGATAAATTTTCAATGACGCAGGAAATGATGATTAAATATATGAAATGGCACTTTTTTTTTATTAATGGGAGTTTTCGTATTTTTTTCGTTAACAGCTATTCGAGGGAAAATACCTTGTCAAATTAAAGTGTAGAATTGCAAATGTTTTGTGTTGGTTAGAATGAGCCCGCACTTGCATTCAATGGAATGCAAAATACAATTCGTATTTGAGGAATATAATTAGTAAACACGAAAGTTTTATTTGGTGTCATATGTATGTATCCTTCACTATGGTAGACATCTTGTCGATGGTGTGAGGACTTAGCCGAACTCCATAGCATCGACCATGTGGTTTGAACGGCTGAGGGTCTTGCATCTATGCCGTTTTACCTCATGGGAGGACGGCGGGATGTCGGTTACCAAGGACTCCAACCTCCTAATCCAGGGTGTTTTGCGGACTGATGTCTATTAGATGATATGCAGCCAGGGGCCTATATTCGTGCGTATTCAAACAGAGCATTCCGATCCTGGGCGGCCTTGTGACTCTCACCACAGTAGGCAGCTGTGACGGACGGCTTTCTTCGCATATTTAATAATATACTCGCCTTGCCCGGCAACGGCTCTTGGTATGACCGGAATGAATAACTCAAGATCTAGTTAGGAGAATGAGGAAGGTGAATTGAAAACGAAAGTAGAGTGGTAAGGAGTACGGTGAAGAGGGAGTAAGAGAGCTTTCTCGCGTACCATGCAGAACTATGATATGTCGAACGCTTGAGAGCAGAGGTCGACTCATAGTTCTCGAGAGTGAGTGCTTGGAATAGGCCGTTAGGTAGGAAAGTAGGTTCTTGGAGAAGCCAAGAGAGATACGCTAAAACTGCGGATGAGTGATATGGCGTAGCCTTCACTGTCTGTGGCGTAGGTTGATGGCAGCAGTCTTTCGGACCGAATACTGATGAAAGGTGAAGATATGAAGAAAGAAACTTGTTGGCTTACAGCTCAAGATGATGCGTGAGACCAAGTATGCACCTTACAAACTTTGATACTGCGGGGAGGTACAACGATGAAAAGAAGAGAGCGTAAAGAAATATCGCGAGCATGCGGTTGTTAAGGAAGTTGTAACATACCTCCAAAGCCAAAGCACAATCTCGGGATTGAGTTGTGGAAAGCACGCAGATCTCCGTGATACCAAAATTTGAAGTATGAGATACCATGCGTGATTAAGTCGGAAGATATGCTGCGCCTCTGTAGAGTCAGAATCCGAATAAACCGACAAAGGATGGGAAGGCACTTAATGTATCTGTGATCTACAGAGGAGGGTCATCACTACATTTTTCAAATAAACAAGCTGGCGGGAGGATATGTTGTACACACAGCTTTGGAAAAGTCCTGGCGGCACAGGCAAAACTTATCTGCGACTCAAGAAAATAGGTTTCAAGGATAACAGCCCTTATAGGCTAGAAGCGAGCGAAATTTGAAATAAGCTCAAAAGCCTCAAAACTAGGGCAGAGGAGGAGGACGCAAACCTCACGCAAAGCCACGTCAGCAAATGGTTCTGCCGGTTTTTAAAAAGAAATCGGCAGTAACAGTTACACATCTGGTAGAATAGACCAGAGGATAACAATCGCAGAATGCAGAATGCAAGAAGGGGCGAGGTTGAGAAAAACCTCTAAATCTTAAGCCAGAAGGGCATTTAGGCAGACGTAGACGTTACGACGAAGGTCTTGTAGGAAAACAGCCAGCGCAATTTGGGGGCGAGCCTTATTGATAAGGCCTCAACACAGTAAAGGGCGTGCGACCTACTTTTAACCCTTGACGAAGGTCCGTTTGATATGGCGCTAATCAAGAACCATGACTCTCATCGGAGAGAGGTTTCTCTGGGCTCATCTTGTGAGGATTTTGCATTTAAGAATCAGATTGCTGACGACCCGCAGGGTGGCCGTGAGCGGAACAAGAAGCAGGAAATTTTATATTTGGCATCTTGCTATATGGATCATACTGCGTAAGCAGCCCGGGAGTGCAAAAGCGGAAGAGCGTAAGAGGCGGTTGGTAATGGGTGCGGATGTCTAAGCATTTGCATGCATGGGAAGCAGGCGAGGCTCTACTTTGTTACTATTGCAAGACAATTTGCAAGGGCAACAGGATCAACGGACTGAACCAAATTCCAGGAAGGCTATAGAGGAACTGGAGGTATATTATAACTTCCCATTTTAAAGTGCCTTAGAATAAATACAGATATCTGCTGTGCTCCAGCGAAACACTGCGGCTAAGGAATCCTAGAGAGGGGAAAATATAGTCCAAGGACTAATAAAGAAGAGAATAGGGAATGGTTACGATAAGTGAAGAAGTCCCTTGGGAAGTTGATGCAGAAAAGCTTATTTGCTTCTATTTTGACAAACCCATGTAGTACATAGTTGTCCATTGTGATATATGCCTAGTGTAAATGTATGCCAAAATTTTAGAAAGTCTGTGAACTATGAAAATTGCTTAGTCGCACTTGCATTTCAGTCTTTCCGTTGTTGCTTGTCAGCTGTCATTACAGATGGTAGCACTGAAATTGTCCAACTGTTGAGATTGTTGGTGTATGCAATCATCTTATCGTTTTGCCATTGTTGCTGCATTGTTGTGTGCAAAATTAATTATTTGATCTTGTTGCAAAGTTGTCGTTGCCAACCACTGGGCTGTCAACAATTTTGACTTTCATTTCATTTTCCATGTAGATTACAAGGTTTTTGTGTTGAATTGCTGTTAATTTTGTTGTTTTATTTTCTTTGTGTTGTTGCTGCTGTTGTTTTTGGGTTTTGTTATGCATGAATTGAAGATATCTCTAAAGTTAAATTGCAAGTTGTAGGTTATGTTTGTGGTTCACCGAACAGCCGGGTAATTAATGCCGAAGCAACAACCAATGAATAGTTCACCGGAAATTGCAAATGGTTACAAGTTTTTTATTTCTACTTTTAATATGAATGAATTTTGAAGGATGGCAATTTTTAGTTTTCGGGTCAGATGCCTATTGTAAGGGAAAGAAATAAATTAACAAATTTATCTTATTATTGAGCTGACCAGGTTATGTTTAGAGGACTTTTTTGTATGTAGGCTATTATGGATCCATGTAGTGAAATAAAAACCCAGGTTTTTGCAAATTTCACTTGATGCCCGACGTTCGCTAACGATTCTTAGCTTTTTCTGGGCTTATCTTTTTTAACGTCGGCCATCAAGGGAAAAATTTGCAAAAACTGGGTTTTAATTCACTACATGGATCCATAATAGCCTGCATACAAAAAAGTCCTCTAAATTAACAAATTTTTGTTCATATTGTGTTGAAATGTTGGTGTCCCTCGTCACGTGTGGGACAATTTTGCGCAATATTTCACTCTACGTCGTAGATGTCGTATTTGATTGAAGCTCTTGCTGGACGTAATTAGTAATATCTCCATTAGAACTATCTCTATATATTAAAAATCAAATCTGTGTGTGTGTGTGTTGTTTCGCTATGGAAATGTTTTCCCACACTTCAATCCTCACCAAATTTTGGCTATAGGTTCCTTCGATCAACATGAAGGTTTTAGGCTAAAATTATTTCGATATATAAAAGGCGCGTGGCACCTCCCATACAAATTGAATCTTTGGTACTGCATAACTCCGAAGGTATACATGCCAAAATTTTACTAACTTGGAAAATCCTGTTCGTTCAAATAAAACTTTGCAACAAGAGCGTGCAATTTTTGCATTTCGGTTGAGGAGAAGTTGCAAAATTGTACCCGATAAATAGGTGTCCTGGTATAATTTTTTCAGTGTTATGCACAGTAAATTAAAGAAAGGATTTTTATACTCAGTTGAGCAGAGCTCACAGAGTATATTAACTTTGATTGAATAACGATTGGTTGTACAGGTATAAAGGAATCGAGATAGATATAGACTTCCATATATCAAAATCATCAGTATCGAAAAAAAATTTGATTGAGCCATGTCCGTCCGTCCGTCCGTTAACACGATAACTTGAGTAAATTTTGAGGTATCTTGACGAAATTTGGTACGTAGGTTCCTAGGCGCTCATCTCATTTAAATGACGATATCGGACTATAAACACGCCCACTTTTTCGATATCGAAATATTACCAAAATATAACTTTAGAAAAAAGCTTTGTAAAATGGGTGTGACACCTACCATTATTAAGTAGAAGAAATGAAAAAGTTCTGCAGGCGAAATCGAAAGCCCTTGGAATAATGGCAGGAATACTGTTCGTGGTATTACATATATAAATAAATTAGCGGTACCCGACAGATGATGTTCTGGATCACCTGGTCCACATTTTGGTCGAAATCTCGAAAACGCCTTCACACATACAACTACCACCACTCTCTTTTTAAAATTGTATTTAATACCTTTAATTTGACACCCATATTGTACAAGCACATTATAGAGTCACCCCTGGTCCACCTTTATGGCGATATATCGAAAAGGCGTTCACCTATTAACTAAGGCCCACTCCCTTTTAAAATACTCATTATCGCCTTTCGTTTGATACTCATAATGTACAAGCGCATTCTAGAGTCACCCTGGTCCACCTTTATACGATATCCCGAAAAGGCGTCCACCTATAGAACTAAGGCCCAGTCCCTCTTTAAAATACTCATTAACACCTTTCATTTGATACCCATATCGTACAAACAAATTCTAGAGTCACCCCTGGTCCACCTTTATATCGATGTTTCGAAAAGGCGTCCACCATATAACTAAGGCCCACTCCCTTTTAAAATATTCATTAACACCTTTCGTTTGATACCCATATTGTATAAACGCATTCTAGAGTCATCCCTGGTCCACCTTATGGCGATATCTCGAAAAGGCGTCCACCTATAAAACTAAGGCCCACTCCCTTTTAAAATACTCATTAACACCTTCATTTGATTCCCATATCGTACAAACAAATTCCAGAGTCCACCCCTGGTCCACCTTTGTAACGATATTTCGAAAAGGCGTCCACCCATAGAACTAAGGCCCACTCCCTTTTAAAAACTCATTAACACCTTTCGTTCGATACCCATATTGTATAAACGCATTTTAGAGTCATCCCTGGTCCACCTCTATGGCGATATCTCGAAAAGTCGTCCACCTATAGAACTAAGGCCCACTCCCTTTTAAAATACTCATTAACACCTTTATTTTGATACCCATATCGTACAAACAATTCTAGAGTCACCCCTGGTCCACCTTATATCGATATTTCGAAAAGGCGTCCACCCATAGAACTAAGGCCCACTCCCTTTTAAAATATTCATTAACATCTTTCATTTGATACCCATATCGTAAACAAATTCTAAAGTCACCCCTGGTCCACCTTTATGGCGAAAGCTCGAAAAGGCGTCCACCTATAGAACTAAGGCCCACTCCCTTTAAAATACTCATTAACACCTTTCATTTGATACCCATATCGTACAAACAAATTCTAGAGTCGTCCCTGGTCCACCTTTATGGCGATATCTCGAAAAGGCGTCCACCCATAGAACTAAGGCCCACTCCCTTTTAAAACACTCATTAACTTCTTTCGTTTGACACCATATTGTACAAACGCATTCTAGAGTCACCCCTGGTCCACCTTTATAACGATATCCCGAAAAGGTGTCCACCTATATAGCTAAGGCCACTCCCTTTTAAAATACTCATTAACACCTTTCGTTTGATACCCATATGTATAAACGCATTTTAGAGTCTCCCTGGTCCACCTCTATGGCGATATCTCGAAAGTCGTCCACCTATAGAACTAGGCCCACTCCCTTTTAAAATACTCATTAACACCTTTGTTTTGATACCCATAATGTTACAAACAAGCCAGGTCACGCTTTATGGCGATATCTCGAAAATGCGTCCACTTATAGAACTAAGGCCCCGCCCTTTTAAAATTTTCATTAACACTTTCATTTGATACCCATATCGTACAAACAACACATTCCAGGGTACCCTAGGTTCAGTTTCCTACATGGTGATTTCCCCTTATTTTGTCTCCATAGCTCTCAACTGAGTATGTAATGTTCGGTTACACCCGAACTTAGCCTTCGTTACTTGTTCCTTATGTATTGATAACTGAAAAACGTAGTTTTTTTTGTTGTTTTCCCATTTGTGTGTTTTTTCGATTTGGTGATCGTCATAAGTACAAAGTAGAGAGCGCAGTGAAGCGTAAATTCTCTTTGAAATTTGCTCATGTATTGACTGTTGATCGCTATTGAAATGAGCAGTAGATTGATTAGGAATCTGTAATTTTACAGACTTTGTTAACTTAAGAGCGACAATTTCTGTTCTGTTGAATGACTAAACTAATTTGTTCGCTTGACAAGAACTCGTCGAATAACCGTATTCGATCAATTTCACCGAATCTCCGTTAAGTCAAGAACAACAGAATAGATTTGTTGATTTTACTAGCACCATTTCTTTCAGTGTACTTTGTGAAAATTATCTGTTAGGACAATATTGTTACTATGATTTTTGCTCGTTTGATCTGCATAGGACAGTCAATATCATTGTTTTGTCGATTAATTATCAGTCTGACATTTCTGACTTTCTTTAGTCCCATAGCCCTTTTATTTTGTTGTATGTTTGTTGTTCATACGTATTTTGGCAAACTAGTTTGCCCAATATCTGTCTTCATGTATCCGAATTCGATCTTCTATAATTTTACTGAGATTGGCGAATGATAGCCCGATAGGTGTTTTTGCCCTGAGGATCCACGCATCTTGAGGCGGCGCGGCGTTGGCGCTTCTTTTCAGAATTAGTCAAGATATTCTGTAGGGAGGTCTATGAACCACGTTGCGTACTTTCACTTTTGGAATAGCTCCTGAATTTAGGGCTAATCAATGGCTTTGTTAAGATTTATAATCCAACTGTCAATCTCATATCGAGATGCATTACAATTGATTGGTAGAGTTCGATCTAAGGTTGTTTAGAAGAGCATTTTAAAGTGTTTAAATCAGTTTTTCATAATGTAGTACTCGTTGGCTGGCATCAGTAAATTATGTTCTGATTCTATTATCAGTTCCACTGCACTATGATCTGATTCCAAATTCATGTGTTTTTAGACAGTTCATGTATCATTTGTCTCATCAAAATAAATTCCAGCAAAGGGTGTCACTAAAAAGCTATCTGAGTATGATCCGTGTGCTTAGTTACTCTAGTGGGATGCGTTGTTGGTATTAAGCTTAAAATGGGACATAGTTGAGCCAGTTGTTCAGTATCTCCCCGTTGTTATTTATCAGGAATACAATTGGAATGCCGTGCATTGAGATCTCCACCAATAATTATTTTGCTTGTGTTAAGAGACTCCAAGACTAAATTAAGGTCACTTACATGAAGTAAGTCTGATGGACGATTGTAATAAAGATACTATTAGATTCTTCATCGTTTTTGAAAAAATTTTTATTGCCGCTTTTTCCAATGGATGGTATCAGCCATTTGATCAATTCAATTTATATTCTCCCTTATACAAATCGCTGTCGCAGTACTACTTATGGACTTCTGTTCCTTACATGTTTGGCGTTATCTACCTGAGTGATAAAACTATAACCTTTGAAGTTAACTCTATGTCTTGGGTTCAGCCGATGCTCAGCTATAAGAAATATGTCTGGATAATGTTTTTCAAAAAGAGGTTAAGAAGTCTTTTGTGCTTGGATATTAATGAGTTCACGTTTATGACATGCATTTATTTTTACTGCCATGATTTATCTAACTTTGTTAAAAGGCCAAGAGAGCTATTGATGTTCATCTCATTATGCAACTCTTTGTAGGTTTTTAAAAAACTTCTATTTTTTCATGCAATCGGAAATATGCTACCGAATAGTCGAACACATTCACTATAACACTTTCAAAAGGTTTTGCCCCTAATGTTATCTTTGGTTTGCTGTTACTACTTTTTAACAAGTAAAGGTGTCTAAGTTCGGATGTAACCGAACATTATATACTCAGCGTGAGTTTCAATTGTACATTTCATTTCAGATAAATTACTTTTCCACATAACACGTGGCACCACCCGTTTAAAAAAATTCCTCCCCATTTCATCTTACAATAAAATTTGATAAGTGAAATATCATTGATTTAAAACTATTTTTTGCTAAGTTATAGCTTATTATTCTAGTCTACGACCCTTTTACACTTTTTTATATCTAAGTTGCCGTGGTCTTTAACCGATCCCTCCATTTTTACTAGAAATATTTTCTGCTATAGGAAAATATGTGTACACAATTTCATTACGATCCGTTAATTTTTCTTCGAGTTATGGCTCCCGAAACATAGAAATTGCTTAGTAATAAAAGGGGCGGTGTACACCATTTTCAAAAATTTTAGTGTTTTCCAATTTAATTTGTTTGTGTACCAAATTTTATTACGATCCATTATTTTTCTTCGAGTTTATGGCTCCAAAACGTACGAAATTTCTTATTCCAATTTCCTCGCCCCTTTTTTTAATTTGAAGTTTTTCCTATTTTACTGTTAGAAATACAGTTGGGAAATGTAATACCCGTTGTTATAAAAACTCTTTTTTGCAAAGATATAGCTTATTTTGTTCATCCATGATCCTTTTAAAAATCTTTTATATAAAAGTGGGTGTGGTCCTTATCGATTTCGTTAATGTTTCTCCAATGCATTCCTTATAGTAAAGACAACCACTGTGCCGAATTTTTGTTACGATAGGTTTTAACGATTTCTGATTTATGATTAATAATATTTGTAAAATTGATTTTATCACAAGTGGCCGGTGCCACGCCCATTTAAAATTTTTTTTCAAATTTTTATTAGAGTCTCAGTATCAGTCCACACGTCAATTTCAACAATGTAGGTGTATTATTTACTAAATATCAGGTTTTTTGTGTTTTCCAAATGATATATATATAAAAAGTGGACATGGTCATCATCTGCTTCGCTCATTTTCAATACCAATCTATTCTGGGTAGCACGTGTACCAAATTTGTTGAAGATATCTCAATACTTACTCAAGTTATCGTGTTAACGGACGACATGGCTCAATCAAATTTTTTTTCGATACTGCAAAGCACTCTGAGTATAAAAAACGTTTAGTGACGTCACACGCACGCGTAACTAAGGCATACGAAGCTGACAACTTACCCGGTGTAAGACTACGTGTAGTCTCTATGTTTAAATGGGCTTTCAATTGTTGTTATATTGTTATTGCGCTAATTCTCGTTTGATTATTTCTAATCGTTTTAAAAATTTAAATAATTAGACGTTGGGCCCTCTCTGCTTACAATTCACACAACCCTACTGGGATTCCTATTTTCTTAACTAATTGGCCTGTCTCATTATCAGTAATAACTGCTCCTTATTGTTATGTCTTTTGGGTACTTTACACCAGGGCCATGACTATCATACATTTGACATATCGACTATGGCAGGTAACAACTACTAGCTACATGTCTAAAACGCCGGCCAAAACGTTGCACATTGTGCAATTCGAGTTCGTATTTTCACACAGACACTAACGATGTGCGATCACGATCTTTTGCTTTCGCTTGTCACTCACTAAAATCAACAGTGAGATGCCAAAAGGAAAGAGTCCATGCTACTTTTGGGCACATAATAAAACAATATGCTGCAGGTTAAAGTGACTTTTAATACTGTTTTAGTTAGTATTATAAGTTCCTGTAACATTCATATTAATATTGACAATTTAAATATTAATAATTAATAATAATTAATTAATTATTAATAATATTGACAATTTAATATAAGTAACTTTTTATACGTTATACTTAGTTTTATTAATTTTTATACATTTTTTTATTGAATAACTTTATGTTTTGAAATATATATTTCTATGTTTACATTTACTTTGTTTTATAGTTTCTTTCTTAATGAAAAAGTGATTTTTTTAAGTAAATTTTGCATTGAAGAACACCATACCTCTTTCATAAAAAAGTTTATCTGCTAGCTCGACCTCCGCGTTCTTAGTTATATGAATATAAGTAAATATTGTTAGGATAGCTTGAAATCAAATAACCAGAGTCCTTTTTAATTTCGAACTCACAGTCCACATTTTCTTTTAGCACACTGTGGGGAGTTGCTCACTCAATTTTTACACACACTTATGCAATTGTTTTAGTATTTGTGTTGCCGGCTCTGCTCTATGCTTCTAAGCTCAACTCGTGTAAATAAATACAAATAAAAAAATAATAAAAACCATTGACACTGTATAAACCATTTAAGCAGAGCCGGCCACACACATACTAAAACAATTGCGTAAGTGTGTGTAAAAATTGAGTGACAACTCCCACAGTGTGCTAAAAGAAAATGTGGACTGTGAAGTTCGAATTAAAAAGGACTCTGGTTATTTGATTCAAGCTAATCCTAACAATATTTACTTATATTCATATAACTAAGAACGCGAGGTCGAGCTAGCCAGATGAACTTTTTTATAAAATAAGTATGGTGTTCTTCAGTGCAAATTTACTTTAAAAAAATCACTTTTTCATTAAGAAAGAACTGTAAAACAAGTAAATGTAAAGATAGAAATATATATTTTCAAAACATAAAGTTATTCAATAAAAAAAATGTATAAAAATTAATAAAACTAAGTAGAACGTATAAAAAGTTACTATATATTAAATTGTCAATATTTATTAATAATTAGTAATTATATTAATTATTAATATTTAAATTGTCAATATTAATATGTATGTTCAAAGGAACTTAATAATACTAACTAAACGTATTAAAAGTCACTTTAACATTGCTAGCATATTGTTTTTATTATGTGCCCAAAAAGTAGCATGGACTTTTCCTTTGCATTCACTGTTGATTTTAGTGAGTGACAAGCGAAAGCAAACGATCGTGATCGCACATCGTTAGTGGCTGTGGGAAAATACAGAACTATCAAATTGCCACATGCCTGCGACTTGTGGCACGGCCTCTGCCATGAGATAGACGCGCCGATAAACGCCGCCGCGCCGACGCCGAGAAAGTCAAAAATATCAGCCGCGGCGGCGGTGACGGCCGCGTCCGGCGCGCTACTAACTATGATTTCTATCTCTTTAAGACTGTTTATGCCATTTATTGTTCATGTCGAATTGGTCGAATTGCGAATTTAACTCGTTCCAAATCGTTCACAAGTTATTTATTAAAAAACAGCGTTTTCGATGTCTGCTTACACGGAATTCCCATCACCGATTCACCAAGTCTATAGAAACAAACATTACAAGAAAGTTTAATATATACAAGTTTAGAGGCTCGCTTTGCCATATCAAAAAATTATAGACAATGAACCAATGAAGTCAAAGAAAATGAGCCCAAAGGCGTTTCAATTGTTTAAAAATTGTCCTCAAGTTGTTAAAAAAACAGAATACCTAAAAAAGGTGCGATTTTTTTTGAAAATGCTGATAGTGCGAGTTGGACTGAAAGATAATCGAAATCAGTGATGCCAATTCCTTTCAGCAGGTTCTAGGGGCATAAACAGTCATTGTACAATGATTCTACTCATACTTAAGTTGAGCGCACTATATGTATGTTATGAGAAAGGTGTTGAAAAATCGCTTGCGACTTACTTCAAAAAGCCTGTTGTTTATTGCGAAATTCTACAATTCGCGTCTGAAATTTTAATTTTGATTTTCATACTTCATCCTTCAACACCCTCATGATTCTCCCGGTTTGACATTTCCTAAAGTTGGCGGTCCTATCCAAAACTAGTCCTTGGAGTGATCACTTGATTATAGCCTATCAACCAAGTTTAAATATCAACTACCCGTTACGGATCCTTTTACAAATGTGAATGCGTAGGCACATATATTTACCAGGTGAGGCTTTGTCCTTCGCAAGAACACTCAAAGTGGTGAAGCAAAAGCTTTCCGAAGACAGTCGAACTAATGACCGTGTGTGCTACTACCCTACGTATGGACATTCGATACTAGTCCTGAAAACTGAAGCCTACGCGGTCATCCATAATGAGCTATTATATCATAAGGCCGGAAAACAGCAGTAAACATTTTCAACTTAAAATCGGGCGACTCTCATTCTAACATATCGTTTTGATTTAGGAAGACTATTGAAATCAATGTTGTGAACATAAACGTCTGCAAACTTTGCTACATTTAAAAATTTTATCCAGGTTCCTTGTAAAATTTTAATATGCAGATGCGCCGAGGATTATAACGATTTTCACGCATTCGCATGCTATTCCACTTAGACTGCTTATGATTCCGACGGCGGCATCCTTGGCCGAATAGTCACTCCTAACGTTTCATGGCGTTTCTCTGGTGTAGCTCGGCAGCATAGCGTGACAAAAGCATCGTTGGAAAGTCTTAAGGGCTACACCTAGAGCTTCTAGAAAGTGAAGTCGACGAGGTATGAGTTCGAGTCGCAGTCTATAGCTCTGTCTTGGCATATGGTGTGAGGTCAGGAGGCGTGGCAGCGACTGGTTTAGGGATTGCTACTGTTCGCACATCGGGAACTGTAGCTCTTAAAAACAGCCGAAACACTGGAGCGCCCTGTGCTACGAGAGTTTATGAGTATTTAATAGACCATTAATAGCAACGCGTAAGTCGCCTTTGTGCGTGACCGCCAAGGAGCCACAAATGATTTAAGAATAGTGTTCGCGACGATTATTAGGAGTTAACCCTAGGTGAAACTACCTTTGCACGAGATATGCAGACAAAAGTGTGGCTATCTTATGTATCTCTATTTCTTTCAGCAGACGCAGCAGTACCAATTCCCAAAGACCGGGGTTTAGGTTCGAAGCTCTCTGGAGTAAGTGAACGCGGGACAATCCCTCCGCGAGGCAGCTACTCGTTGATTCACTTAAATACATACAAAGAAACCCATTATCCTAAAGATTACTAATAGAAAGACATCAAGCTTTTTATTAAAGTCGAACACCGCGTACGACCCACCGGCGGCCGCCCGTATACTACTAGAGCCTACGCCGCCGCCGCCTGCACGCGATTAAGCGATACGGCGTAAACCGCTATAGGCATCCGTCCTGTTCTCAATGCACACTAGCTGACTCATTCACACTCATCGCGACCTGCGAGATGTGAACTTAATTTAGTTAATTGTGACTAAACCCCAATAAAAGATACGTATTACGCCTAAATGTATGACATTATTCTTCCATTCATCAGAGTCCAGCATTTTCGTTTGTATTCCAAAAATTAAGTAGCATTATATGGGAATCGGTAATGGCTGAAACTGTTCTATGCAGCATCCTACTTACCCATATGTGTACAGAGATGTCAGTATTGACGACTTGTCGCCGAAATTGTATAAGTTTTGATCGCAAAACCCTCTAAATTATGTACTCTGGTTTAAGTTCTTTTCCCTCTATAGAGTTTTGAAACAAAAAGTTAATTTCATACAACAAGTACCCTAGCTTTCCATTAATCCTATCATAAAATACCGATATTGCTGTTATCGAACCAAGACGCCATGTACTACGAGTTTTTTTCCTGTATATTGCATTACCAACTGTGCAACTAGTTACTTACGCAAGTTGATTTGAAGCAAGCAAGAGTTTCGAATTGACAATTACGACATTGACTTCAGCGGTGACTCTACTGAACAACATTTCCAGTTGAGATGTAGTTTTGATCGCTTCTTAGAGCCTAGTTTGTACGTTGTCAGGATAAGGAGTCCCCCCATGCATTATTTCAGTGCTATGTACATAATTCGTGTGCGAGAGACTTTAGTAGCATCCTTCACAGCTGTGCCTGTGACAGCGACAGTGACACCATTGTAACTTGACAGCTTAACGTACACGAACGTCACCCAAACGTTACAAAAAAAAGATAATGAAGATTTTGCAAGCAAGCAAAACTATTGAAGTAGACGGTGCAAGAGAAAGAGAGCGAACAAGAGTGCGATAAGTTATGGAAGCATTGCCTTACAGTGGCACAACTTGGTGCTGCGTGACATGCAATGGATTGCGTTTGTGCTGTAATGACAGTGACAGTGACAGCTCTGCACTAGTTGAGTGTGCTGTGCAAATTTCTATGCTCTTGTAGATAACTTAACTGTGTTTTAGGTACGTTAAAGTTTGTACTTATGTTTTTGTATGTTAGTTTGTGGACCGAAATTAATGACAACACAACAACGTTGACATATTTCGTTATGCTCGACGACGGATTGCAGCTGCAACATACGCCACGTTGCATGTATGTTGTTATTGCTGATAATTTTTATTGCTCTTGTCACGTGATGCATGCAACTGTAAGCTATGTTTGTTGTTGACCAAAATATCTCAACTTAGCGTGTGTCATGTTGACCGATGTTGTAGTTGGTGTTGTACAAGTTCATGTGCCACGCGCAGTGCCATGATGGTAACGAGCATCTTGAAATCTAAATCGAAGTTTAAAATTAGTCGTAGGGGAAGATAATAAAAGTGCGGCCTAATATCGTGGGAGTGTTTTTGTCTTTTCTTAGCAAAATCAATATTATCAGCTAAGCTCGTCCCGTCATACTTAAAAATAGTAGAGAAGGCTAGTTCGGGTCTAACCGAACAGTAACATACTCAGCTGCGAGCTTGTGGGTCCAAAATAAAGGAAATTCGCACATGTAGGAAATTAACCTAGTAGACCCTGGAATGTGTGTTTGCATGACATGAGTATTAGACGGGTTGGTCCCATACAAAAAAAACAGTTGCTAATAGTCTGCTATTTGCAAGATTGATGTTTGATAGGGTTCGGAAATGTTTTTTAAATTTTTGTTGATCCTTCGAAATACAGCCAAAATGTTTTTCGTTGTGAACTTGGCTTTTTGGACTACCGATTTTTAAAATTGATATGTCTTTATTTTGGCCTTCAGAAGCTCCACATTTCCGTTTTAAATAGCTATGAAGTCGTTTTAACATGATTAGGTCCGCTAACAAAATTGTACCCCTAATGTATGTTTTTTCCTTACGCCAAAGGAGAATACTTAAAAATCAAGAAATGTTGCCTTGAAACCATATTACTGAAATATAAACAAAGAAGTATATCACTTTCAATATTTTACAACTGTTATTGTGACCTGATGTCTTATTTACTTAGACCTGAAACCCATATTATTTTTTTGGAGGAAAGTTGCAGGGTTACATGAAAAGTTATTAAAGATATGCCAAATATCAGAATAGGGGAGTCAAGTAAATAAGTGAGTCAACCTGGAGTTATCTGTATGACTAGAATCTATGACCTACCAAATTTCGCAATGATTTGGTTAATTTTTGTTCGACTTGAGTGTGCAGTAAATGTATTCTAGTACAAATTAAAAGATGCGCGTGCGCAGACGCCTCCTGTTGATATTTTCTTTTAGTTTTTGTATTTTGTTGCCCACATTATTAATCTGGAGTTGAATGCTGACATAATTTAGTTATATACTGTAAGATATTAATTTTTTTGTTGAATTTTGACTTTTAAATTTTTGTTTTTTTTAAAAAGTGGCGTGTTCTTTATCCCGATTTTGCTAATTTTTATTTACTACACATATAGTCAACAGTGAGTACCGTGCTGCAAAATCATCATGAGCGATCTCCACGACTGCCAATTACAGCTTGCAAAACTTTTAAATTACCTTCTTTTAAAAGTGGGCTGTGCCACGCCACTGTCCAAAATTTTACTATTTTCTATTCTGCGTCATAAGATCAACCAGGTACCAAGTTTCATCGCTTTATCCGTCTTTGGTAATGAATTATCGCAAATGTTCGTTTTTCGAAATATTCGATTACCGAAAAGTGGGCGTGGTTATGGCCCGATTTCGTTCATTTTAAATAGCTATCTGATATGATGCCGAGGAACCTACATACCAATTGCATCAAGATATCTAAAATTTGCTCAAGTTATCGTGTTGACGGCAGACGGGCGGACGGACGGACTGATATGGCTAACCCGAATCACCCTACGTAAAATTTTTTGTGGATTTTGAAAGATTTTTTTGCGTATCCTTTTGGGTAAACTAAAAAACTGTAGCATTAGACCCAGGGTACTTGAAATGTCTTGTTGCCATATGGCAACGTTAGGTAAGCTAGGCCACTGGTTTACATATATGTAGAAAATCATTCCCGCAACCCCCAAAAATCAAATTCAAAACAAATTTTCAATTCATTTTATTTTATATCATTAAAAAGCAAAAATAATGATTCATTTTATAAATATCATTGAGATGATAAAAAATTTTATTGAAAATCCTGGTTTTTCACATTTTTGTGTGATATGCTTCGAAGCAAGGCAAACAAGTCCAACATCGCATTTTTTGCAGGCTGTTCGCACGATGGACTTGCATACATCATCTGCCATCGCCTCTTATTTTCAATTGGAACCACAAGATGATCAGTCCTGTCATAGCGCAGGACATTCGTTACGGATTCAATTCGTTTATTTGACGATTTTTGGACTTTTTCGGTTCGACCTCGTATGCATGCAGTAGTAAATGGCTACTTCTCTCTTAAATCTTAAATGACTTATTTTCATTAGCGGATCTATAAAGAAGCCAGCTGTTTTGCAAGCTTGCATCATAACCCAAGTAAAATGGCATGCCACCAGTTTTTTCCTCTAAGCTTTTAAGATGGCCTGCAACATTTTGGTCAATCGATCCACACCCGACATAAATTTGTTGTATTGAGTTACAACGCACGACGTGAACTTGTATTCCTACGCAATTCTCTACTGTAGCGAGATGCTGTGGATTTTGGTTCGCCAATAATACATGTCTCTTCTTTGATTTCCATGCTTTCGTATATCCTCTTTGCTGTTTTTCGCAAATCCTTCTTATGTGGAATAGGACAACTTTTTGGAATGCGGTTTTCTCGAATTGTACCGTAGCCTGGAAACCTTTTTTTTCATAATCATCAATGGTATTCCAGTAAAAAGATTGTCGAAGTAAAAGGATAACGGAAGTTCTTGCACCGCTTTCGAAAATTCGTCAATTCATACACAAAAGTGGAGCTGCGCAAGTGCCAAAGCGTTCTTCATATTTAGGATTCATCCTCGGATACCTTTGTATATTTCAAAATTGATCATATATCCTCTAGTAGTGCAAAGAGACCAAGCTTTGTATCGAAACGAATTGGCTTTCCTTTTATGACTGTTTACATCCATGGCGACCGAAATATGCAATCATACTTTCTTCATATGAGAGATTTTGTTCTTGGTGAAAGTTTCAGTCATTTTGTCCTTTATATGTCAGTCAGTGGGGCGTAGTTTCCACAGAGTGTCAAACTATCAGACTAGCAGACGGTTCGTGCAATGAGGACTCGAAGTGCAGCATATAGTTGATTTTCTCAAAGCGGTTCTTCGCATTGCATTGAAGACGATAACGTGTTGAACGTCATCATAGCAGCTCCACATGTCTCGATAGGCCCCGGTAAAGTGTAAGCCAGTAACTATCAAAATTACGATGAACACACGTAACTCTGAAAAATTTAGTGTTAAGACTACATCGTCATTACCATCTATAGTAATTTTTCGTATCGTTCTGATTATACCTAGCGTACAAATTCGAACTTGCATATATGTTCAAGCAAGTCATCGCTGAAAAATCGCTGGATAATAGTAGGAGCATCGTTTTCGTCATCGGACCATAATTCCTCTAAAAAATCCAAAGCTTCTTGCAGCGTTAGAGGTCTTTAAAAAGTAAATTAGAAAAAAGCATTAGTAAGGTATAAAACACAACCAACAAATTCAACGTATACCAGTGGCCTAACCTGCCTGGCGTTGCAATATGGACACATGCACAGAAAAATGCAAGAAAAAACGCATTCAAATATAATTAAAAAAAATTATTGAGAATTATTTTATATTCGAATCACTACACAAACACACAACTATCATAGCCCGACCGCGCGATCTTCGATATCTTAGATATACTTACTTTTTCATTTCACGTCCACTTCACATTTGTCATATATTTTGCAATGCACTCACGACCACGAACCAAATATAACTGACAAGCAAATGAATGCTGACGAAAGCGCGATCAATTTCGCAACAGCCACGTGCTAATAGATAACGGTATCTGCATTCTTGGAATTTTGTGGACATATTAACGCAAGACTATCGCGCGTTGCCATATGGGAACTCCAGGGTGATTTGGGCCTAAATGAATTTCTCTTTTCACCCAGATCATTTTGATATATAGAAGTCTATATCTATCTTGATTAGTTTATGCCGTTACGTATTACCGTTATGCGAACAAAATAATATACTCTGTGAGCGCTGCTCAGCTGAGTATAAAAAGTAAGTCGCCGTGCTGTTGACCGATTAACTTTTCCCCCAGCATTTTATGTGGGCTTAGAATATACATGCGGCCGGTATCCTGTCGTAAGAAGCGACTAATATACCAAATTGATTCAAGAGGTTGTGTAACGCAACCCTTTCATATGGGTTTACCAGCGGATAATTAGCTTCGCCAACCCAATTGTCACCTCACCTACTTGTGTTCAAATCCTCTTCTTTAACAGCCGAGACTCTGGTAGTCCAAGGTCTCATGGATCTAGGTGGTGGAGGGCAGAATGTCCGTGAAGGTTTCACGTATTCATACTAAATCATTCCGAGATGGTCGGCTAGTACCTTAATGGTGCTTGTTACCGGAACGTATCGGATCTGTATCCCGCCAAGGACTACTCAATATTGATAACACTCCCCAAGGCTTCGGGGAGATACTTTACCGATACAACACCAACAACCGAATAACTTTAAAATCAAATCCTTACTTTGACAAGTAACTTCATGCATGCTTTAGGTGTAGTTTCGAAATTATTTCGAAAATAATCATTTTTAATCCAGAAGGGATCCCGAAATCGCCCCAAAAAATTCAACAAAGCAGTTCCGAAATCATCTTAAAGTAATTCAAAAGTGTCCTGAAGACAAACCGAAATGTTCACGAAACAGTCTTTGATTAGTCCGAAAATAGTCATTATAATGTAAAAAAAGAAGAGTCAGTGTACTGCCCTTTTTGATTTTATAGCACTTTTACGGATATGTTTATAAGTTTCGCTTTTATTCTCTCTAATATAATCTCACACTGCGGACTCATTCAGTCTATCTGAGCTCCTCACGGATCGCCCAGTTCAACCTATTAAAATACCGCTTTTACTGCGGACCGTTTATATACGATCTCTGATTCAAAATGCAATAAGTGCACTTAGGTTTTTCCATGTCTTGATATATAATATTATTATTTTTATATCTACACGATAATTCTTAGAGATATAGGTCTAACTTCCTTAAAACTCCCATTTAAACATATTGTTGAAAAATAAAAATAATATAAACAAGGTAAGCAATATTTTATTTTAATTTGGTGCGAATAACCCCGAGGACTTTAAGTTCGAGCTTATCTTTCACTAAGGCATGCTTCTGTTTTTTTCCTACAAATTGGCGGACGTACATGTTTCTATGTCGACTCCGAGCAGTCTCTGTTAAGGTAGGTGAATGCTAAGAAGCTTTTCATGGCAGAAGCGCACTCGAATGGCTTGACAAAGTCACACCCTGGAGGAGCGGAAACCTTTCACAGATATTTGATATTATTGTTTTCGTCACTTGGGTCGGGAACCATGGTTGCATCGGTGGTTTTATACTATGACATTCAAAGAATTCGGCACAGGCGTTTCAAGTGTGCTCTCTTCATTCATAGACTTGGCCACTTACAAATAGTCATTAAAGCCCCTTTACGGAGTCCAAGAAATTTAGTGTTTGTTTCCAATTAAAAATTTAAAAATGGGTGTGCCGTGCTGGACAAATTGCATGTAGGACATACACTAAGTTAGTGTGTGTGGTTGGTTCTTGATAAGTAAGAGTTTTACCTGTTACAATACTCAGAGCGAAGGTGAGCCAGAGTCACGCGTAATTCTTTGAGAAGTTCGCTTTTTCTCGCCCGCAAGGGTTGAATAATGTAATATTGATAACGCGGTTCACCGGCTCGACCTGCAAAAGGTGTTGTCGATTCTGTTTAATTAGGCTTAAGGACTCCTAGTGCGTTCTAGATCAAACGGCTGAGTTGGTTATGCGGATCTTACCGTAGTATTATGAAAATTTTCCTTATCATCATAAGGTGGGTAAATCAGGCATTTTTTCTGGAACAAGTTATATAATTATATGCAAGTTTTCACAACGAAAATTCATCTACTTACATATGCCGTTCTTATTCAGCATTAAACATGTAATCCCGTCCGCCAATTTGTAAGAAAAAGTAAAAAAGTAGACGCAAATTGGAGTAAACCTCTCATATCGCCCTTGTATTTTTTATGTAAATAGCAATGTTTCTCTATCCTTTGCCCAGGTACTGCCGGTAGCGGCCTAAAGATTTGCTGCGGCTTTGTACTTAAATGCATGGGAAGCATGCGCTTTGGTGCTAAAACAGCTGTTGAATGTTTACCCTTAAGATCTTTGAGGATCTTTGAAGCCATCGTCGTGAAAGTCCAATCTGTTTTATTTAATTTAGTGAACTGAGTGGCCGTAGACTTGGTAGTGAAAAAAACCGAAAGAATGGGAATATAATTATTTATTCTGCAGATGGTTCACTTATTGAGAAGCCAGGGCCCGTTGCAATTATCGTGCATGATATGTAGGAACTACAAATTAGTGGGGATAGGCTCGCCCGGTTACGTTGTTGCAGACTTTGATTTTTATACTCAGTTGTACAGGTATAAGGAATCGAGATAGATATAGACTTCCATATATCAAAATCATCAGGATCGAAAAAAAAATATTGATTGACCATGTCCGTCTGTCCGTCTGTCCGTTAACACGATACTTGAGTAATTTTGAGGTATCTTGATGAAATTTGGTACGTGGTTCCTGAGCACTCATCTCAGATCGCTATTTAAAATGAACGATATCGGACTATAACCACGCCCACTTTTTCGATATCGAAAATTTCGAAAAACCGAAAAAGTGCGATATCCATTACAAAGACAGATAAAGCGATGAAACTTGGTAGGTGGGTTGAACTTATGACGCAGAATAGAAAACTAGTAACGTGGCACCGCATACGTTTAAAAGAATGTAATTTAAAAGTTTACAAGCCATAATTTGGGCAGCGTTGAAGATATCATGATGAAATTTGGCAGGAATGTTACTCTATTACTATATGTACGCTAAAATTTGCAAAAATCGGAGAAGGACCACGCCCACTTATTTGTTTAAGTAAAATTTTAACAAAAATTTAATATCTTTACAGTATATAAGTAATTATTTCAACATTCAACTCCAGTAATGATATGTGCAACAAAATACAAAAATAAAAGAAATTTCAAAATGGGCGTGGCTCCGCCCTTTTTCATTTAATTTGTCTAGGATACTTTTAATGCCATAAGTCGAACAAAAATTTACCATACTTTTGAAATTTGTAGGCATAGATTTTATGACGCTAACTGTTTTCTGTGAAAATGGGTGAAATCGGTTGAAGCCACGCCAGTTTTTTATACACAGTCGTCCGTCTGTCCTTCCGCATGGCCCTTAACACGATAACTGAGCAAAAATCGACATATCTTTACTGAACTTAGTTCACGTACTTATCTGAACTCACTTTATCTTGGTATAAAAATGCAACGAATCCGACTATGACCACGCCCACTTTTTCGATATCGAAAATTACGAAAAATGAAAAAAATGCCATAATTCTATACCAAATACGAAAAAAGGGATGAAACATGTAACTGGATTGGTTTATTGACGCTGAAATATAACTTTAGAAAAAACTTTGTAAAATGGTTGTGACACCTACATATAACTAGAAGAAAATGAAAAGTTCTGCAGTGCGAAATAAAAAACCATGAAATCTGGCAGGTATTACATATATAAATAAAATTAGCGGTATCACAACAGATGATGTCTGGGTCAGCTGGTCCACATTTTGGTCGATATCTGGAAAAGGCATCCACGTATGAACTAAGCCCCGCCTTTTAAAATTCTCATTAACACCTTATTGATACCCATATGTACAACAGCATTCTAGAGTCACCGCTGGTCCACCTTTATGGCGATATCTCGAAAAGGCGTCCACCTATAGAACTAAGCCCCACGCCCTTTTAAAATACTCATTAACACCTTCTTTGATACCCATATTGTACAAACGCATTCTAGAGTCACCCCTTGTCCACCTTTATGGCGATATCTCGAAAAGGCGGCCACCTATACAACTACCACCACTCCCTTTAAAACCCTCATTAATACCTTTAATTTTATACCCATATCGTACAAACACATTCTAGAGTCACCCCTGGTCCACCTTTATGGCGATATTTCGAACGGCTTCCACCTATAGTACTAAGGCCCACTCCCTTTTAAAATACCCATTAACACCTTTCGTGTGATACCCGTATGTACAAACGCATTCTAGAGTCCACCCCTGGTCCACCTTTATGGCGATATCTCGAAAGGCGGCCACCTATACAACTACCACCACTCCCTTTTAAAAACCCTCATTAATACCTTTAATTTGATACCCATATCGTGCAAACAAATTCTAGAGTCAACCCTGATCCACCTTTATGGCGATATCCCTAAATGGCGTCCACCTATAGAACTATGGCTCACTCATAAAATACTCTTTAGTGCCTTTCATTTGATAGACATGTCATACAAACACATTCCAGGTTTCCCTCGGTTCATTTTCCTACATGGTTATTTTCCCTTATGTTGTCACCATAACTCTCAACTGAGTATGTAATGTTCGGTTACCACCGACTTAACCTTCCTTACTTGTTGTTCGAAAATTGTACCGATTCCTGCAGACCAGTCAGTTTCAGTTTGGTCCTGGCTTTTAATCAAGGGGAAATGGAGCAATGACTTTGAGTAGCATGCCGTGGTGACTATGTCATAATCTTTGTAGAGCCACGAGCTATGAGCTTTTCTAGTTAAGATAACGGCTTTTTGTATGCTCCTTAATCTAATATCATAACCTGAAAGAACTTTTAACTACAGAAACAAAATGCAACTTGATTAACTCCAAATATTTCTTCAATTTTTAACCGGTCGACATATGAAAGAGCATTACTGTGCAGCACAGTGATCTATGTGTCTTTGCTACCATTGCTCTGTGCTCTGCCGTCAGACGTGTTTACTCGGCCTCGTCAAACGACTCATCGTCAACGACTAAGCTGCACCAGCATACAAAACACACATTCTCCTCATGTCTATGTATTTGTTCACCCGTCCTCTTCATCTCTCTGCATTGCATTCATTCATTTGCCTTTTTTTGCCTTGTCTGCACTTGAAATGTCATTTGTTTGCGTTTACATTTCGATATTCAAGTCAGATTTTTCTCTCGGTGTGTACAAATGTACATCTTACTGTCAGACTGTCAGCAATGTGCAAGGATATCAATGTCGTTAGCATTGTTGTTGTAGTAGTTGCTGTTCGCTAGTGACATAAAGTCACACGGATACAATGAAAACATGTTCCAAATTAATGACAATCTATGACTGTGATATACGAGCTCGGTAATGTGCAGTTGTGTGCTGCGCACCAAGGAAGGGAGTAGTTAATGGGAAGGTGTTCAAGTGTGGAGCTTTTTGATTTTGCATTTGATTGATGCTCCTTGTAGTTCTGTACTTATTATCGGTCTTACGGATTGTTCGCGGTGTTAGTAAGAGTATCCTTGCGCATAGTAATTTTAAGATATTTGCTTGCTCATGTCTTTAGCACGCTCTACGATATTTAAAGTGAAAGATAGCAACTGTTAAATGGCAATACCTAGTAAGAATATCTCATGTTGGAAAATATTTCTCTTCAGCGCGTATGTATAGAACTTAATGGAGTATTTTAAAGGACAGGTATAGTCTAGCAGCTTTAGCTGTGCCTTGTCTATGCATGGTTCATTATTGTATTGCTCCAGTCCAGCGCGTGCACCACTCGAGAGAGCTTCGGTAGCGCTACGGAAACCACTTTTCAGCAGTCACCTACATGTCGTTGCGATCGCATGCCACAGCGATCAGTGAAGCAATCAGTCAACCATTCATAGATAAAATTCAATAGAGACAGCCAGAGAACATAAAAAAAGAACACCTATATCATCGCACAAACGAACCTCTCAGCGCACGCAATGGTTCATACAACACGATTTACAAATCAGGCTTGACATCTATGTATATATAAATGAAATCTGTCGTTAAATCTGTGTGTATGTTCGCTATGCACGTATTTTCCACACTTCAATCAATCACCAAATTTGGTGCTAGGTTCCTTCGATCAACGGGAGGTTTAGGCTAAAAATAATTTCGATATTATAAAAGGGACGTGCACCGTACCATACAATTGGGATCTTTGTACTGCATAACTTTGAAGGTATACATACCAGAACATTGAATTCAGTAAGAGTGATCTGAGGTCAGATCCCTACACCACCAAGAAAATGTGGAATTGGTAAAAAGGGGGCGTGGTTGCACCTCCCATACAAATGGAATGTCTCAGACTGCATATCTCTGGATATAGTATATGGTAGGATATAAAAATTGGTACCAGGATCTATATATGACGTTAAGTCGAACATCTTCAGTAAACACGTGGAATTGGGAGCACAGAGGCGTGGCACCTTCCCGACAAAATGGGATCAGAAATGTGGCTTGGTCCGTCACAGACTTAAAAGTTATTTAAATAAAACCTAAAGTTTGACTGCATTGTTGAGTTGGCTGTTGACGCCTATTGGAATCGTTTAGTAATCTGCCGCCGTTATGTTAGCTCAGTCTATCTACATCTCTATAAAAATCAATTCTGTGTGTGTGTGTGTGTGTGTTCCTATGAAAACTGTTTCCATACTTCTCATCATCACAAAAGTTTTGCTGTAGGTCCTTCGATCAAGACGAATGTTTTTCATATTGCATATTTCAGAATTAAGAATTTAATTTAATGGTTTTTTGTGCTATGCGAACGAACTATCTTGCTCGCCAAAAATGATCATGTTACAAAATCAATGATCGCTTCAACCAATTTCCTGGTGACGTGAAGAATATAAATCGATCGACACAGTACAGATGATGAAATAAAATTGTAAAGTATTCAATTAATTTCTAAACTCGTTAGACACCTAGAGAGTATCCTGCGCATATATAACTTGAAAATTGCGTCACCAATTATATGCTTCTTTTCGGAATTTAAACAACCCACAAAATGTGTGCAATGGACAGACTTTATTTGCGTTTAGAAATTAGCGCCGAATGTAATCGAAGCAACAATCATCAGCGGTAAAGCAAAGGTGATGTGCTCATCACAGGATCCAATGAGTCCTACAGATTTGCATTCAATTTTACAGTTTCCTGTACGGCTGCTTCGCAATTACATCAACACAAATCACATAGGACCATCCGCTTACTGCATTGCAACTGTGCAAGCTTAAATAATTTATGAGAGTCCGTGCTTTTTCTTTTTTCTTGCCCATGGCCAGCTATGTATATGTTGCTTGCTTGCTCTAGATTTGGAACACAACAAAAAAATTTGTTTATCTTTGCACCGAACGAATAAATCAAAATATTGTCTACCCACTTGCAATACAGAGTAAAATGATTTAACAGAAAATTTGACCAAAAATGCGTACAAATTTACAGAACAATAAACCAAATTAAAACAACAAAACAGAAAAAAAAAAAAAAAAACAACTATTCATTGGATCTCCTCTCTGCTATCTCGGCTCTCTCGGATTCTCGCTCTTCTTCTCGCCCATCTCGATTGGATCTCTCTTCTTCCTCGTGCATTTCCATTGGATCTCGGTCTCTTCTCGCTTTGATCCCTCTCGCTGCTCGGGCGGTTAACAAAACACAGAAAAACAAAACTACGCCGGGGGTAAAAAGCTAGTATGAGACTCTTCAGCTCATCATAAGCAATTCCTTACTGATTTGATCATTGATTGATTTCTGACTGATTTCCGAAAAAAAAGAAAAAAAAACAGGTCATAATAA
>JARSSU010026919.1:0-48215 GCA_029619165.1 Eurosta solidaginis
TTTCCAGATATCGCCATAAAGGTGGACCAGGGATGACTTTAGAATTTGTTTGTACGATATTGGTATCAAATGAAAGGTGTTAATTAGTATTTTAAAAGGGAGTGGGCCTTAGTTTATAGGTGGACGCCTTTTCGAGACTCTAGAATGCGTTTGTAAAATATGGGTATCAAATGAACGGTGTTAATGAGTATTTTAAAAGGGAGTGGGCCTTAGTTCTATAGATGGACGCCTTTTCCAGATATCGCAATAAAGGTTGACCAGGGTGACTCTATAATGTGTTTATGATATGGGTATCAAATTAAAGGTACTAATGAGGGTTTTAAAAGGGAGTGGTCGTAGTTGTATATGTGAAGGCGTTTTCGAGATACCGAGCAAAATGTGGACCAGGGAGACCCAGAACATCATCTGTCGGGTACCGCTAATTATTTATATATGTAATACCACGAACAGTATTCCTGCCATGATTCCAAGGGCTTTTGATTTCGCCCGGCAGAACGTTTTCATTTTCTGCGACTTAATATGGTAGTTGTCACAACCCATTTTACAAAGTTCTTTTCTAAAGTTATATTTTGCGTCAATAAACCAATACAATTACCATTTGCATCCCTTTTTTCGTATTTGGTATATAATTATCGCATTTTTTTTAATTTTCGTAATTTTCCGAAATCGAAAAAGTTGGCGTGGTCATAGTCGGATTTTTCGTCCATTTTTTACCGCTAATTTATTTATATATGTAATACCACTGAACAGTATTCCTGCCATGATTACAAGGGATCTTGATTTCGCCCTGCAGGACTTTTTGATTTTCTTCTACTTAATATGGTAGGTGTCATACCCATTTTTACAAAGTTTTTACAAAGTTATATTTTGTGTCAATAAACCAATCCAGTCACCATGTTTCAGCCTTTTTTTCTTATTTGCTATAGAATTCGAAATTTCGAAATTTTCGATATCGAAAAAGTGGGCGTGGTCATAGTCAGATTTCGCCCATTTTTAATACCAAGATAAAGTGAGTTCAGGTAAGTAGGTGAACTAAGTTTAGTAAAGATTTTTGCTCAAGTTATCGTGTTAACGGCCGAGCGGAAGGACAGACGGTCGACTGTGTATAAAAACTGGCCGTGGCTTCAACTTATTTCGCCCCATTTTCACAGAAAAGAGTTATCGATATAGAAGCTATGCTCTTACCAAATTTCAGAAAGATTGGTAAATTTTTGCTCGACTTATGCATTAAAAGTATTCTAGACAAATAATGAAAAACGGCAGAGCCACGCCCATTTTGAAATTTTCTTTTATTTTTGTATTTTGTTTCACCATATCATTACTGAGTTGAATATTGACATAATTTACTTATATACTGTAAAGATAAAAAATTTATTGTTAAAATTTGACCTTTAAAAAGTGGGTGTCTTCGCCACCCGATTTTGCTAATTTTTATTTAGCACACATGTAGTAATAGTAATAATCTATGTCCATTAGTAGTTGATTCACCGCCAAGACCCACAGCAGAGGGGATAGCACTCCACCTTGGGGAATTCCCTACTGACGAACCTGCTCACCGATACCCCTGCAAGGTCTGCCTGTAATACCCTGCATAGCAGCAATTGGTGCACAAGCTCCACCAGCTGAGATTCGATGCCCAGATCAGCTCAATACCTTAATGATCGAGTCGGTTTGATGTTGTTGAACGCGCTCCTTCTATGTCTTAGGAAGGCTGCCAGGCAGTATTCCTTGAAGGAGAACGATCTCTCTATGCGACGATGTAATTTCGTGTAATGCCGTTTCCGTTGACATTTCCCTTCATATAGGCGTGTTGTGCTTCAGAAAGCTGGTCATATTCACTGCCTCCCTGATATATGTTTCCATCAGCCTCTCCAACACCTTAGTCGAAACGAAGGTAGACTGATGGGTCTGAAGTCTTTTGGTTTCGCGTGGCACGCTTTGCCTGCCTTGGGAATAATACCAACCTAGATATTTTCCATGTACATGGGATGTGGTTAAGTGCCAACGACACACCTCCTATTATAGCTTATATCCAGTTAGTGTTGCATTCCAGTGATTGCTGCAGTTTGTATAGGTGCAACTCCATCCGACCCTGGAGTTTTTAATGGTTCAAACGATTGAATTGCCCAAGATAACTTATCTCTTGTAATTAGGTTGTGCAGTATAGGTTGCACCGTTACTTGTGTCGAGCTTTGTGAATCCCCTGGTTCGTTCCTAGTTGGACTTGGAAAATGTGTATTCAGCAGTAAGTCCAGGGTTTTTCACTCTTTCCCAGTTTCGATCCCAGAACCATCAGGCCTTTGCATTCTGGGGCCGTGTTTAGCCGATCTGGAAAGTCCTTTCCTGAGTCTCTCCCCTTCAGACACTGTTTCCATGCTACTCTACAGAAACCTCGCCAGGAGGGTCTTTTGGGCTTTCCTTAGCTCAAAATTAAAATTTCTAAGTGTTGTTTATACATCTCCTACTAGTAACCGTGGAAACAAATACGTATTGTTGGTTATGGATTATTTCAGCAAATGGCCAGAGGTATACCCATCCCAAATCAAGAAGCAGAAACAGTAGCAGTAGTGTTTACAAACAATTGGGTTCAAGGTATGGTGTACCATTGAGTTACATTCTAAGGGAATTGCAGTGTAATTAGAAGGCCCATACAAAGTTGTAAAACGGACCAACGATGTAGTTTACCGCATACAAACCATTGGCAACCACGAAACAAAATGAAAGTTGTTCATTTGGAAAGGCTGGCAGCGTTAAGATCAGAATATTTGTCTGGTCGGGATGATCCGACTTAGAATGAGAGCAGTGTGGCGAATTTTAGCATCACTATGGCACAACAACAATAAAGCAAGCTGCCACTCTTGTGTACATGAACAAATCAATAATCATTTACACACATACATACAAGGAAACGAAGAGATACTCACAAACACATGTAATCATCAGCCGAATTAGTTACTCACACATTCACCGCATATGACTATAAGATAAACATAAACTACAAATATACATGTATATAGATGGTAACCAAGCAGGAGATACAAAAGTTCTAGAAGGCGAAACGTCTAGACCTTAGTAAAAACACGCGGACGAGGCAACAGAGAGTATAAAAGCAGCGCAAGCTGAGGAATGATTAATCAGTTTTGATTTAAACACGCTATTGGTTGTGGAGTATAATTGTGAAGTACTACTCCCAAAGTGAGCTAAATAAATACCAGTTTGCAATACTTGAATATTGGAGTGATTTATTCAACAGTTTAGCGATTCGAGCGTTAGCACAAAGTTTCAAATTGCGCGATTTTCCCTAAATTCTTTACAATATTTATCGTTTGAGTGAAATTGGTTTCCTCTACGTTATTGTAGTATAAAAATATCGATTCAAGGCATTGAAAACATTGAGAAAATTTAAGCTAAAACGGACGGATCCAGCCCATTTTCAAACTTATAATCTTTCGTATTGAGCACTACCATATTAGGACAAGGTGGCATCAGAGCTGTCAGATCCAAATAAACGCTAATTCTGGATATTTATAAAAAATATAAAATATAATAAATAAATAAATAAGTATTCTTTGTACAAGTACAGAGCTCACTATACTTTCTACGCTCTTCCTTCTTTCAATTAGAGTTGTTACTTATGCTTACTTAAATTTTGGAGACCCACAAACAATGCAAAGCAATTCTTACATTATAAATTATGCATGTAATACCAAGTACCCAGAGAACGAAATGTGAAAATACTTGAAAAAATCAGAAGAAGCCAAAATCTCAGAGTAAAATGAAGATAGGACCGTTATGGCACTACAACGAGAAGTGTCAACAATATTATATTTTTTTTTATACATATATTTTTTAGAACTAAGAACTTTTACGCTTGCAACTCATTCAAAAGTTAATTTGAATTTCATATAACTACACGTGTTAGAACGAACAAAGGTAGAGGGTAACATTTTGGAGTCGGACGCATGCAGAAGGAGCATAGTGCAGTGGCAACCTGTGAGCCAGCTGTGCCCACACAGCAACTAGCAAAAATAGTTAAAATGTATAAAATAAATTTATATGCACTTATGTACATGTATAGTTAAATTTATAAGCAATCGGGTGGCACAAACATACGTGCCCACATGTATGTGTGCTAACGAAAAAGACATCAAAAACCGTTATCGAGTATAATGTTAAATGCAAGAGGGCCAAAGCACCGACGGCGCCAACTACTAGCAGTCGTCTTGAGAAGTCAAATATGGTGATCCAGTTTGGCACCAGGCTACAGAGTACCTTTCGTATTTCCGGGGCGTTAAGTCAACATACCGTCTTTAAACGATATCATCAAACATGCTCCGAAACAAGAGAAATTAGTATGCAAAATTGACAAATGAAATGGAATAAATCGACAAAGAGACGCTGGACATATATGTGCATTCCCGTCTGGAAATACTGGTTGTTACGAGAGCGCGGCGAAATCTACTTTCTACCTTACCCAGTTTCTACACCGGACATGGGGGCTTCAAGGAATGTCTCCACCGATTTCAAACACGAGGAGAATAATATATGAGACAATTGCGGAGGTGAAACAGCAGAAGATGTTACCATGTATTTTTCGAATTCCCAAGGTCCCACAACAATAGATAGATAGATAGCACTGCGAAGCATTTTTGCCGGTGATTACAGTCCTGAAATTTTCGTGGAAAGGGACGAAAAATAGACCGGATCGTGCGATGTGGATTGGAGACAAGACCTATCCAACCGTAGCAACCGCGGAAGAAGCAAAGAAGATATGTAGCGATTGTGTGAGCACGGAGACACGGTCTCAACCGGGGCAACTAGCGATATCTGTGTGTTACATACTCGGAAAGTATTGATAGAATAACAAAAAATATATAAATATATAAAGTATATATTGTGGCGAATATTAGCATAACTAATTGATACTCATATCCCTAAGGTTATTAAATAAAGGCACAACAACATTAAAACAAGCTACCTAAACACATTAATCATCATTTACACATGTACATACAAGGCAGCAGAGAGATACTCACCATCAGCCGAAGTAGTACTCACATATGAGCCGTTTTTTTGAAAGTGGCATAAGTCATTTCATGTCGTTTAGGTTCAGTGGTAATTTGTTTGTATCTCTCCTCGTCTCCAGTTTTTAGAGTCCAATATCCGAAAGATGCAATCCTTATTATTACTTTATAATTGTAGAACCATCTATATATGCATTCGTTCAAAAATAACAATGCATTTAAGACCATGAGTTGGAAATGACTTATGCCACTTTCAAAATAAACGGCTCATATACACACGCATATGGCTATGTGAGAAACTATAAACTACAAATATACATGTACATATATGGCTGGTAACTAGGCAGGAATTCCGCGAAGTTACTAGACCTTAGGAGAAATGGGGAAAGAGGCAACCGAGCGTATAAAAGCAGCGAAAGCTGCGTAGTCAGGAATCAGTTTGATTTAAACACGCTATCAGTTGCGAAGTGAAGTTTAATTGTGAAGTACTCTCAAAGAAGTATAATAAAGACCATTTTGTAATACAGAATATTGGAGTGTTTTATTCAATAGTTTAGCGATACGAACGTTAGCATAAGGTTGCAAATAAGCAGAATTTCCATAAATTCGTTACAATTGGTGTCGGAGGAATTGTTGAATAAATTCCGAAGATTTCGAATACAACTTGGACATGGCAAAGTTAAGTGAATTAAGGATCCAGAAACTGGAAAAAGGAGTTGGAGAACCGCGGATTGAGTACAACCGGCAATAAGATCGAACTTCAAGCACGGCTACGAGAGGTAATGAAATCGGAAGGAATTAATGTGGACGATGATGTCTTTCAGCCTGATGGGGACGAGACAACAACAAAAATTGTAGAGAAAAACGAAACATCGCAGACAGTTACGAGCACAGATTTGAACATGATTTTGGCTGCAATATCTGCTCAAAACAACGACAGTGGCATCTCAACTGGAATCACAGGAGAACCGTATAACATACAAGATGGAATCACAGGAGACACGCATAACATCGAAGATTGAAGCACAAGAAACGCGTATTTCAGAAATTTCGACACAGATTATATCAAAGATGGAAACATAACTGAAAGAACAAGAGGCAAGCATAACAGTACAACTCGAAGCGCAAGTGGCGCGTTATATCATTAAAATGCGCGAAGCGCGTTTGAACGATAAAATAACGCAGTTAGAGGAAAAAATCGAGGTCGAGGTGGATGCTTTGAGACGTCGTATACAGGAGTTGCAACTAAATCGCCCAGCTGTTTCAGCAAGCAATATAAAGACAAAAACTCCATTTTTTGACGGCTCTGTTCCCTACCAGGTATTTAAGCTTCAATTTGAGAAGACGTCAGCAGTGAACATCTGGAATGCGGATGATAAAGTTGGTGCACTGTTCGTGTCATTGAAAGGGCTTGCAGCTGAAATCATAGAGACTATTCCAGAGTACGAGCGGAACAGTTACGAAGCATTGATGGCCACTGTCGAGAGACGTTACGGAAGCGAGTATAGAAAACAGATATACCAAATTGAGTTGCAAAACCGTTACCAAAAGGCAAATGGGACTTTGCAGGACTTTGCGTCGGATGTTGTAAGGTTAGCTCATTTGGCAAATGCGGACGAACCCCTGGAATAACTTAAAGAGTAAAGATTCAGAGCTTTTATAAATGGCATACGGGACGTGGAAACAAAGCGAGCTACATACGCAAACCCAAAACCAACATTTACAGAAAGGGTATCACAGGCATTGACTCAGGAAACTGCCTCACTATTGAGTAAAACAGCTTTCAAAGCACGCCGTGTGGAGGTAGAAAGGCCAGATTGGGTAGACACAATTTTGGAAGCACTGAAGGGATCACAACAGTAAAATGCCGGAGTTTTTGAAGTGTTTCAAGTGCGGTAACCCAGGTCATTGCACGTCATTGCAGCACCGGTTCTGGTAGTTCCAACTCATTCCTCTCATTCCTTAATCCGATCTGACTTGGGCAACAGGAGAGTATAGCCATTACCTGGAGCAAGGTTGCGTACGGTCGCTGGCGAGTATAACCAAGTCCAGGGAGAAGTGATATGTGAAGTCTTAATTGGAAAGGTTACGGTTCTATACAAATTCGTTGTGGCGGAGATCGTTGTTGATGTCATATTGGGAGTGGACTTCTCAGTTGACCATGACATGAGGATCGACATGCAAAGAAGGAATATGCGCTATAAGAACGAGGATGTACCACTCAACTTCAGTTTTGGAGAAAGGGTTCCGCATTAAGCGAGTGCTGGTGGAGGCGATTCGACAATGACCACAAAGTCAAAGGCAGTAGATCGGGCAAAGGTTGATGGAGCGAATGGGCCAAACAAAGCAAAATCAAAGATACCTACGAGAGAAACATAGGCATTGACAAAACCAAATGGACGCACTAAAACGAAGGAAAGAATTTCCCAGAAAGAATGCAAGGGTAGTTTCAAGCCAGGGCGCACTACTGTCGTGAACCGTCAAGACGATACTGATGATGCAAAGTTAATCCTTCATGATCAAGCTCTGCGAAGTAGTTCATGGCCAAACAACAGAGTGTGAGGGAACGGTCCAGGATAATGAGTAGTAGGATGAAACACAGGTACGACAAGAACAAAAATTCGGAAGCTTTCCTGTAGGGAGATTTGGTACTGCTATGCAACCCTCACCGGCGGAAAGGTGTGCCATTCAAATTTTTCTGCAATTGGGAAAAACCCGTACAGAGTTGTGAACAGGATCAGTGATGTCATCTATCACATATAAACCATAGGGAAACTATGAAATAGAAGGGTGGTTCATTTGGAGAGACTAACGGCGGTTAGATCCAGAGATTTGTCTGATCGGGACGGTCAGACTTAGGTGGAGAGCAGTGTGACGAATATTAGCATCACTAATTGATACTCACATCCCTAAGGTTATTAAATAAAGGCACAACAACATTAAAACAAGCTACCTAAACACATTAATCATCATTTACACATATAGATACAAGGCAGCAGAGAGATGCCCACCATCAGCCGAAGTAGTACTCACAATACACGCGCATATGGCTATGCGAGAGACTATAAACCACAAATATACATGTACATATATGGCTGGTATGAATTTCGCGAAGTTACTACACCTTAGGGGAAATGGGTGTAAACGAGGCAACAGAGAGTATAAATGCACCGAAAGCTGAGTAGTCAGGAATCAGTTTTATTTAAACACGTTGTCAGTTGCGAAGTGAGGTTTAATTGCGAAGTACTCTCAAAGTAGTCTAATAAAGACCTCTTTGTAATATAGAATATTGAGTGTTTTATTCAACATTTAGCGATATGAACGTTAGCAGAAGGTTGCAAATAAGCAGAATTTCCCGAAATTGGTTACAATATATATACAATTATAAATAAAAGTGATAAAAAAAGGAAAAATAAATATTTCGTATTAAGACCGAAGAAAAAGAAAACAATAAAATAAAATAATAAAAAAAGCTCAATCCAAAAGCAAGTTGACACCCCCCCAGGTTTAAAATAAAGAGCAGCGAGGGCGAGGATTGGAGAAACGGCCTCTTCAAATGCCCAACACGCTACATTTACATTGTAAAAATACACTGCCTTATGGATCGCTTATCAAGGACGGGAATAAACCGGCGAATAAGAGCACGGGTTGCAGACCTAGCTAAACGAACGCCGCCCGACTGAGAATGTACTAAAACGTGATCACAACGAACGTAGATCCTAACTAACGCTCAACCAACCTCCCGACGGAATAATTGACGGTAGTAGCGGGGACAAATGGGCTTATACGGTAGGAATTTTAGTGCGGTTAAAGTCCCACCCTGACTTTGAGCTAAGTAAAAAATCAGAGCTTTTAAAGTTTTGCGAATCATGGAATTTGCCAGTTCAATACCTGACCTATACTCCCTATTAAGTAATACACCCAAATATCATAGGGGAAAAGATTTGCAAGAACTAAAAATGCTATTGGCGCATATGGAGCATACAGTCAGTTTTTCGCCTTTCCCAAACATTCCGCTTTTTTGCTTTTATAGCGCTTATATCTAAGTAAGCGATATGCATTTGTCCATATATACATCTTACTTGCGCAGCCTGGACAATAAAATCGACATAATAAATTGGAATATATGAGCATATGTACACTTACGCCCACTTTCTGAAATGACACTTGTAACAGGCGATGTGAAGATAGATGTTAACCTCCTTCAAAATAAAAGCACGTTTGCCTCGGTCGCACAGTGTTTCGACTATAAGGCGGCAGGTGGAAAATGTAATAGTGACAGAAAAAAGCGAAAATGTGTTTATGTTAGAGGGCAATTACTAAAAATCGAGTACACAAAACTTCGGGTAATTAGCTGCACCAATCTTCGACAAACGGTGCATTTGTGTGGAAATTTGTGAAATCCGGTTGATATTGATTAATTGGTTTAAGTGCGTTTAGCGGTAATAAATTTAATATAACCCGTAATTTTTAAACGATGTCTATTCAGTACGAGTCATGGATAATCCAGGTAAAATATTTATCATTAATTTTGGATTTTGGTATTTTTTTCTTAAAAAAACTACAAGGAATTGTAAATTTTTTAGATTAGTAGCAAAAAAAAGTGAGTACCCCTTAGTAACTCAATAAAAGTAGCTTCATATTGTAGAGAATTTTATCTAGTATCTGCTCACATAAGCCGATTGTAGCGCACGGATTTGCGAAAATGTGTAATTTTTAATTTTTTTAATTTTTCGATTTTCAGTTTCATCTTATATAATTTCACGAAAAGAATTTTTCCAATTGTGGCAAAGCTACCTTAAAATGAAAGGCGTGCTAAAATATATAGTAACATACTTACAAAGATTAATCTTTTTATATCGAATAATGCGAAAGATGAACTAAAAAGAAACAAAATTGTTGTTGAAAATTGATAAGAAGTGGAATTTCGCCGGTAAACGTAATGAGCGGTTCTCCTCTAAGTATGAGCAATGTTGAATGGTGAGATAATTATATTATATGCTTTCCACCTGATGAATGCAGTCATGTGGATGAGATTTCTGCTAGTTTTACATTGCAGTCTTTGCTAGACATAACCTCTAAGCGCGTCTTAGACACTTTGCCCTTTGTGGAGCTGACCAAGTCCAATCAGCAACACTTATTTGCAAATGGGGCTTAGATGGGAGTTCAGGGCATAGCCTGTACAAGCAAAAGTTTGAAAATCCTGCTGCAACTGACGAGTACTTAATTTTAATTTTTTTCGTGCCTTTAAAGCTTGTGTTAAATGATGACCACGATACTCCAGTTTGGATAAATTCCAAACCTCATCAACACGATATTGTCGTCCAATCAAATTTATTTTTCAAAAAGAAACACCAGATTTAGTGAAACGCGAGGCAGATAATATAAGGGCGCAAATTAATCAATTGAGGCCAACTGAGTGTAAAAATTTCCTAGTGAAACATACTCTCCTCTCAACAACGGTTGATGGAAAAATATGTAACATACTCTCAGGGACGAAGGGTAACCAAAATTGTTACATTTGCAGTGCCAAATCTAGTCAAATGAATGCACCAATTGCTCCTTACATTGCAAAGACTGAAATTTATGATTATGGGTTGTCTGCACTCCATGCACTGATAAAAACATTCGAGGGTTTATTACATATATCTTATATATTGCTCCTAAAAGTTTGGCAAATCCGAGGAGAGAACAAAAGCATTTTTAATGAAAGAAAAAGCCAAATCAAGCAAAAGTTTAAATCTGAACTAGGCCTTAACATAGATGGAGTCAAACCTGTGTTCGGTACAACCAATGATGGCAATACTGCCAGAAGGTTTTCGACAACTATGAACTCTCTGCTGCTTCATTCGCATATTTCTACTACACGCCCGTTTCGCCGGCTATAGCTGCTGTACATATCTCCTACTTAGCTATATACATGTATATTTGTAGTTTATGCGTTTCTCATAATCAT
This sequence comes from Eurosta solidaginis, assembly GCA_029619165.1. Classification (NCBI taxonomy): domain Eukaryota; kingdom Metazoa; phylum Arthropoda; class Insecta; order Diptera; family Tephritidae; genus Eurosta; species Eurosta solidaginis. The sequence continues at coordinate 10,981 of JARSSU010026919.1, forward strand.
ATGCGTGTGTATGTGTAGCAACTTTTGGCTACAAGTGTGTGCGCGTAATATTTCTTCGTGCCTTATATATATGAGTGTAAATGATGATTGATGTGTTTATGTACACAGTGTGGCTCTCTTCAATGTTTTTGTGTTGGGAGTTTATTATTAGTGATGGTAATATTCGTCACACTGCCCTCCACCTAAGTCTGATCGTCCCGATCAGACAAATCTCCCGATCCAACCGCTGCTAGCCTCTCCAACTGAACCACCCTTCTATTTCGTGGTTTCCCAATTGTTTGTATGCGGTAGATGGTATCAGTGATCGTCTTCACGTCTTGTATAACAGTACCAAATCTCCCTCCAAGGAACCTTCCGAATTATTGTTCTTGTCAAACCTGTGTTTCATCTTACTACTCATTAACCTGGTTCGTTCCCTCACACTCTGTTGTTTGGTCATTGAACTACTTCGTAGAGCTTGCGCTTGACGGACTTGCTTCGCATAATCAGTATCAGCCAAGTTGGAACTATTAGGGTTGGTGTTGCAATAACGCGCATCATTATTCTTCTGCTGCGTACCCTTCAATGCTTCCAAAATTGTGTCTACTCAGTCTGGCCTTTCCACTTCCACGCGATGAGCTTTGTATGCGGGCTAACTTAAAAGTGACGCTGTTTCCTGAGTCAGTGCAGGGGATACCGTTTCAGCAAATGTGATTTTTGGGTTTGCATATGTCGCTCGCTTCGCCACGTCCCGTATGCCCTTTATAAAACTCTGGATTTTTACCCTCTCGGTGTATTCCTCGGGTGCATCCGCATTTACCAAATGAGCCAACCTTTCAACATCCGAAGCAAACTCTTGCAAAGTCTAATTAGCTTTTTGGTAACGGTTTTGCAATTCTATTTGATATATCTGTTTCCTGTGTTCGCTTCCGTAACGCCGCTCTACAGCGGCCATCAATGCTTCATAACTGTTACGTTCGTACTCTGGGATGGTCTGTAAGATCTCAACAGCTGCTCCTTTTAAAGCCACGAACAATGCAGCAACTTTATCTTCGGCATTCCAGTTGTTCGCTGCTGACGTCTTCTCAAATTGGAGCTTAAATACCTGGAAAGGAACAGAACCATCAAACGTTGGGGATTTTACCTTCAGAGTAGACGTTGAAGTTATTGGACGGTTCAATTGTAACTCCTGAATCTGATCTGATAAAGCATCTATCTCGGCCACCATTTTATCTTGTCGACCACTGAACCCTTCCTGAAACTGCGTTAGTTTCTCTTCCATACGCGCTTTCAGTTGTGCAGATATCTGCGATGATACCTGTGCTGAAATTTGTGCCGACGTTTCTGATATACGTGCCTCTTGTGCTTCAATTTTAGATGTTATTTATGACGACATCCCTGAAATACGTGTCTCCTGTGATTCCGATTGGGATGATATATGTGACGACATTTCTGAAATACGCGTTTCTTATGCTTCAAACTTGGATGTTATACGTGTCTCCTGGGATTCTAGTTGTGTTTCCATCTTGGATGTTATGCGTGTTTCCTGGGATTCTATTTGTGTTTCCATCTTGGATGTTATGTGTGTCTCCTGGGATTCCAGATGGGATACCATATACGTCTTCTGTTCTTCCAGTTGAGATGACATTTCGGTTCATATTTGTGATGACATTTGCTTCAACACTGCTAATATCGCGTTAGTGTCAACATTTGGCAATGGATTCGGAGTCTCTATCTTCTCCTCCATTTTAGTCGCTGAATCTTCCACATTAGGATAAAAGACATATTCGTCCACATTAATTCCTTCCAACTAAAATACCTCTCATAGCCGTGCTTGAAGTTCGACCTTATTGCCGGTTGTATTCAATCCGCGGTTCTCCAACTCCTTTCACGGTTCCGGCTCGTTAACATATTATTTGGCATTTGAAAAAGTAAAGAAACAAACATTTTAAGGTAGGTAGGTAGGTGAAATGGCTGCGACCCTGGTCGCCCAAGTAGATATTTAAAGCCGTTTGATGCCATGTAACTCGTCTAAAAACCTACGGATTGTTACGGTCAATGCATTACAACCAGCCAGAGTTGTTGATAAAATTAAGAATATTCGGGATTACTATCACAGATAAATCCCTGAGGTCTTCTAGAAACGGTGTTCCAAGGAACCTTAGTCGGGCTCTAGCTAGAGCCGGCCATTTACACATAAAGTGTTCTACTGTCTCCCTGGCATTTGAATCTTTGCAGCTTCTGCAGTAGCCATTATACAGAATGCCCATCTTTTCCGCATGCGTACCTACTGCCCAATGACCGGTGCAGAACATTTCAAGAATGATTTTAAATTTTTTTTTAACAAAAAACCATAATGGCTGCCGAGAAGGGAAAATTGTTTTACCTTCTCATATTTTTATCATGGTATGAAGTAGGAATGTTGGAGATTTCGAGGTTCAAAACTCAGCTCCCGTTTAAAGCTCAGTTCACAATTCATAATGTAAACTCTAAGCTATATATATGTATATTAATTTGTGGCATGCTTCTTTTTCATTGTTCTCACAGACAGATAAATTGTTTTGCTTACGAGAAGGTTGCCAAACTACTACCGAAGGGTGAACTAGTTTTCTCATCGCCTGAGGCGGTGCCTTCGATCAGCTGCAAGCATTAAGTTGTTATTATTGTTATCTTATACAAAATAATAATACTAATAATTGGACGTTGTGACAGCGCACTGCCCTCAAATAGCTCAATGACACCAGACTAATCCGTTCATAATTTTTTTGATTATTTATTAATTATATTATTTATATTTTTTAAGCTATTGCATAGATTTTATCGCGGGCTTGGCGACTAAATCAAAAACCGTGACGGATATTTGTCAAAAAAGGTTCGAAAAGGTTCGAAAAAGGTTCGGTGTTAGCAACAGGCCAAATACATAAAATTGGATCTCTATCATAAAGTTAAAGTTAAAGTGAATGTTAAAGTTAAAGTGAAAGTTAAAGTTAAGGTTAAAGTTAAAAATAAAGATAAAGTTAAAATTAAAGTTAAAGTTGAAGTTAAAGTTAAAGATAAAGTTAATTTAAAGTTAAAGTGAAAGCTAAAGTTAAAGTTAAGGTTAAAGTTAAAGTCAAAGTTAAAGTTAAAGTGGAAGTTAAAGTTAAAGTGGAAATTAAAGTTAAAGTTAAAGTGGAAGTTAAAGTTAAAGCTAAAGTTAAAGTGGAAGTTAAAGTTAAAGGGAAAGTTGAAGTTAAAGTTAAAGTTAAAGTTAAAGCTAAAGTTAAAGTTAAAGTTAAGGTTAAAGTTTAAGTTAAAGTGGAAATTAAAGTTAAAGTGAATGTTAAAATTAAAGTTAAAGTTAAAAATAAAGTTAAAGTTAAAGTCAATATTAACTTCTCATTTATTCAATAAAAGTAAAAAATTTGTTTTCTGATCGGTCACCACGCTTAAAAAGTGTAACTTGAATTAATATCAAAGACAAAACTTGAAGAAAGCAAACTGTTGCATAAGTTGATAATATGCATACCGCGGCAGTCCCCGAGTGCCACACGTCCTTGGTCGAGTCATTGATGGCCAGTGGTTTTTCAACTGTCGAGATCTAAAACTGTTCAGCTACTGAAGAAATATCATCAGCTGATTGTAAAACTAAATTAATAGACTAGAAACAAACATATACAGCATTAACGATTAAGAGAGATAAGAACAGCCTTTTTTATAGAAAAAAGGGAGTCCGACATATCAAACGTGTTTACAGTGTCGCGTAGTTCGACAGGGAACACTAAAGTTCTCTTCGTTCAGAAGAAATGGGCTTCAAATCGCTCCATTCAGTAGTTTTGTCATAAATATTACGCCAAGCAATTCCCTTCGACTAGCAAGAGTTGGAAGATTAAATAAACAGTCCCATTGAAGGTCCCTTAAGGCAAATAGTAAAAACTGTTTCGTATTGATTCGACCCTGTCTATATGGACTTGAAAACTCGGATTCCAGACTATTGAGCCATACTCTAATATCGGTCTAACCAATGGTGTGAAGAGGGTTTTCGTAACGTACGGGTCGCTAAACTCTTTTGACCACCTTTTCACAAATGCTAAAACACCTTTAGCTCTATCGACAGTGGCACTTATATGAGATAAGTTGCAGAACGTAATTGGAATGTAAACCAGTCTACTTATATAATTTGAAGTAACGTGACTTTTTGTTTTCCAAAGATTTTAGTTCTTTAGTGATCCAGGCTTGCATTGGTTCATCATATGAACAAATACGCTTGGGTACAAACTTTTCAAATAATTTATAAGTGGTACTATTAAAATAAAAAACGTTCTGATACACGTCCGCATTATGTTGAGTCCAAGTTATTTTAGAAAATTTTTCATTTAATTTTTTAAATTGGCTCTTGAAAAACCAAAACGACTGGTATAAACACTTGGTTTATTTATGCAACCACAAACTTTGTCCATGGTTTCGTAAACTATCTCGAGAGAAGCATGGTAAACATCTTCAAGTAAAACCAGATGCTCCCATTGGTTCACAAATAATTTGAGACGTCATCCACAAAAGCTATATCTATAAATTTTCCGTTCTTATTTGGAAAGATATTGATCCGATTAAGACAAAGGTCGGATATTTCATACAATAAGTTGTTGTTATACGTCTTAGAAGAGACTGGTCAAATATTATTATCATGGGTGTTCCATTATATATACGGTAGGTTAAAATCGCCCAAGACAGAGATTGGTTGTTGTTGTTGTAGCAGTGCTTCGCCCCACCGAACAGCCGCGACCGATCACAAATTGTCGTTAATATCCTCTAACGGGAGTCCAAGGAAACTTGCTGTTTCAACAGGGGTGGACCATAACGAAAGGGGTGTTAGAGGCGTTGGTTCCACATTACAATTAAAGAGATGGTTGGTGTCATGTGGGACACATTGCAAGCGGGGCATACATTTTGTATATCGGGGTTGATTCTGGATAGGTAAGAGTTTAACCTGTTACCCCCGAGGGATTTGAGGATTTTGTTACGGCTCTGAATTCTCAGAACAATTTCAGCTGCGTGCTCACCAAAATGTAGATCCTGATCAAACGTCACACCCAATATTTTGGGGTGTAGGACAGTCGGTAGCGTAGTGCCATCGACGTGGATGTTCAAAATGGTCGACATTTGGGACGTCCATGCTGTAAAAAAGGTCGCGGAAGATTTAGTCGGTGATAATGCCAGGTTTCGCGAGGCGAAAAAACTGGAGAGATCAGGGAGGTAGCCGTTTATTCTATTGCATAGCTCATCGATCTGTGGGCCTGGGCCTGTGGCCATTATTGTGCAGTCATCGGCGTAGAAAACGATTGTGACTCCTTCCGGTGGTGAAGGTAGCTTAGATATGTAGAAATCAAACAAAAGTGGGGACAGGACACCACACTGTGGCACCCCTTGTTTAATTCTTCTTGGTTTTGATGTTTCGTTTCTAAATTGCACCGATGCCTGCCGACCACCCAGATAATTTGCGGTCCACCTTTTAAGACATGGGGGAAGGGTAGACCCTTCCAGGTCTTGCAGTAACGAGCCATGGTTGACCGTATCAAAAGCTGTTGATAGGTCTAGCGCTACGAGTACTGTTCTATGGTGGGGGTTTTGATTTAAACCGCAATTTATCAGGGTGCTAATGGCATTTAGCGCGGTGGTAGTGCTATGGAGTTTTCTGAAGCCATGCTGATGACAGCCTAGCTGCAAATTTGCTTGGAAATAGAGGAGCAAAATGGCTTCAAGCGTCTTTGTTACTGGCGATAGGAGAGATATCGGATGATACGACTCTCCTATGTTAGCTGGTTTCCCAGGGACCAACTTGGCCATTTTCCATTTTTCGGGTATTACTAAGGTGGAAAGAGACAGGTTGAAGACATGCGCTAAATATTTGAAACCCTCTTTCCCTATGCTTTTAAGCATCGGCATGGCTATGCCGTCTGGGCCCACTGCTTTGGATGGTTTAGCGTGACCAATGGCGTCCTCAACCTCTTTAGCGGTGATGGTGATTGGTGACGCGCTGAATTTGTGTTTATGTGCGTGTCTGTTGGCCCTCCGTCTATCTTTGTCGACCATAGAATGCATTATATATTGTCGGCAGAAAGCGCTCGCGCATTTTTTCGCATCCGACAGCACTTTATTGCCAAAGGCGATGGAAACTTTGTCTTTGTGCTTAGACAGATTCGATAGGGACTTTACGGTGGACCAAAGTTTACCCACACCGGTAGAGAGGTTACAACCTCTTAGGTGCTCCTCCCATTTCGCCCGCTTGTGTTCATCCACAAGCAATCTGATGCGTTGGTTTATATCCCTTATTTGGGGATCGCCTGGATCAAGCTGTCTTATAAGGTCACGTTCTCTCGTTAGGTTTGCGGCCTCCGCCGGGAAGTGGTGCCGAATTTCGGGAATTCTCCGGTGGGAATGAAACGTGCGGAGGCGGATTCAATGACCTTGCGGAAGGCACGCTCCCCTTGGCAGGCATCAGTCAGGATAGGGAGGGCAGCAAAGAGGTTGTCTGTAAAAGATTTATATTCGTCCCACTTTCCTTTTTTGAAGTTTATGAAAGTGCGTTTTTCTGTAACGATGAAGTAGGCGGTACGCTCCAGCGAAATAAGTATAGGCAGGTGGTCGGACGCCAATGTTATCATCGGCTGCCAGTTGACGCAGTTTTCGAGTTCTGCTCTCACGATTGAGATATCTGGCGAGCTGTGACAGCTTGCTACCATACGTGTGGGGGCGTCTCCGTTTGTTGTGCAGAACGTCGTTTCTTCTATTTGATCCGCCAACATCTCACCCCTACTGTCCGCTCGCAAATTTGAAAGCCATAGATCGTGATGGGCATTGAAATCGCCTAAGATAATGCGATTGTTGCCAGTGAGTAAGGCGCTGATATTAGGCCGGTATCCGCTGGGGCAACAGGTGGCAAGAGGGATGTAGATGTTGATGATTTATAGGTTTGCATCGCTTGACCGGACAGATAGGCCTTGACTTTCTAAGACATTGTCCCTGCGGTCGACGCCAGGATCAAATATATAATATTGCACAGAGTGGTGTATGATAAACGCGGGGCCGCCTCCATTTCCGTTCTCGCGATCTTTTCTGTGGACATTATACCCAAGCAGGTCTGCAATGCAGATCTCGCTGTGAGTTTAGTCTCTTGAATCGCAGCAATGCGGATGTTATGCCGCTTCATGAAATCGACTATCTCCGTAATCTTCCCAGTTAGTCCATTACAGTTTAACTGCAGAATTCTGAAGTGCATAGGGGGAGACGTCGCCACTCTGGGGATAAGTGACGGGTGACTACGCCTGAGTTGAGGAAGGCTAGGACGCAATTGCTGTTGTGGCCCTGGGAATGGGCGTCCTTGGGCAAGCATTGGGGTACCCGAATGAATTGGGTTTGCGACCTGGCAACATGGCGCGATGAAACCCGTCGGGGGGTTGCCGTCGCGAAGACCAGAACATCTAGGAAAGTGGCACCACCCAAGGCAGGAGCTGCATTGGGCGGATTTCGCAAACATATATATTCTGTGCTGGTAAACGGGTCAAACGGAGGTAGGGACTAAGAGTATGTTTCCCTGACCTACACGATTGCTGCCAGAAAAGAGCAGGGGCTAATGCTCAGAATTGCTACCGACTCTACTACGAAGATAGTAGTTATGATTGGTAGCAGCTGTTTGAGTTGTTGTCGCCGTGGGGCGCGAGCAGCAGCGGGTACTTGTTGTGACTTGCTGAGCAGCGGAACTGCTGGCTGGTAGTGGGGGGGCCCTTAGGCGTAGACTACGGGATGCCCTTGGGCGTGAACAGCAAAGAGCCACAAAAGATTTATAAAAGTTACGTGGACGTCGGGTTTTGGGGTCAAGCCCAGAACAACTTGTCCGATGCAACCATCCCTTACACGAGACACACTGAACAGAGTATGACCGTCCTAAAAAGATTCTTTTCCGGCAGATGCAGCAAAACCATTTCTCAGGACCGGGGTCAGGAGATGGACCCGGATTGGATTCGATACCTTCCCGGAACAAGATAATATGGAGCAGTCCTGCTGTGAGGAGCTGCTGGGAGGATGACAATTTGTGGGAGGGACACAACAAATTAAATGGGGTTACACTGAAATGACTGTCCTTGGTCGGGAAAAATCGCGAGTCGCTCCGGTACATAGAACCGACTGCCTTGGGAAGCGACAGACATTGGTCACATCATACAATTGTTTCAACACTTAAAAATTTTCAACCAGTAATATTTCAAAGCACAATCTTCCAGGGGGTTCCGTTTATGCAAGTAACCGCTCAGATAACCAGTTTTTCGTTAAGCAAATTTCGATTGGAAACGGTTAAGGAGTGTCGCACAAAGGTTAAAGTAAAGGTACTTCCATGGGGAATCAAAACCTAAGTGACTATTTTTTGTATCTAATTTCCAAAGTCGAATCTTATATCTAATATCTAAAATAAAGTGGAGCAAACGATATCTCACATAACTATTTTCCGTATTATTAACAGTTAGTGCGTGGCGTACAGGGTCGCAGTTCTGCCTAATCTATGAAGAGTCAATAGAATAAAACCTGAAGTTTAACCACTGTGTTTCACCCTTAACCATTTTCAAACGTAACTAAAGTTTAGATATCGACGTGCCGTACGAAAGCGTGTACTTTCAATGTTTTGTACTTTGAATTCCTTTATAAAAAAATTTTAAAAGTGCTAGTTTGGCACTTCCCTAACATCCCTAACTATAAAATTTATATTTTCGGTATTAGAAAGCAAAAATTTAATTTTAATTATTTGATTCTTTTAGCTTTGGCCGCTGTGCGACACCCCTTCACCGTGTCCATCGGGGCCAAAATTTATATGTGATATTGTTGACCTTGGTGTTATCATTTATATATCGAAATCCGACAATTCGCGCAAAGGCCAACAGTAATGTAGAGGTTGGTTGCTCATACGCCATGTCACAGTAATGTCAAGTAATTCTACCAAATTGAGGAGTGTTGCGAGTTAAACCGAGGGCAATTAATACAATTGTCTAAGTTTTGGGGATTTTACGGGCGAATCGGGTTTTTTATAGTTATATTATTTTTTTTTAGTGGAATGTATATTATTTTATTGTTTAGAGAGAGGTCGCTATGCGCCTGTTACACATTGTATGTATTCATTGGGGCGAGCACTGGGGGCTCCAAGGTATTGGCTGCGGGTTGAGCCACCTTGTTTTGCTTTGAAAAACCCCGCTTTGGGATAAAAAATTTAAACTATGTCTTTAGAATATTTCACTAGCCAGTTGAGAATTACAAGCACACTCAATGGCTAATGAAACAAACGAACGAAAAATGTTCATAGTTTTTAAATCACCTAAATAACAATTACTAATTGAACAATTATATTTCTTTATTTTACTTTAATATATTATTTTTCTTATTAAACCAAAACAATACTAAATATTAAATGATAAAACAAGTCCGTTTAGTTCAACTATTCTTGTTTTTGTAGCAAGGTGTTCGTAATTCTTATAAATACTTCTACAATTGTTATTTACAATAGACACAGATTACAAAATTTCAAAAGGCGATGGACATGTTTTTGAATTTCACTTCTTCATCAGCTAGCTTTTCTGGTACCGAGCTTCGCACTCGAGTAGCTGCTTTCATACTGGTGTTAAGGAAGATTTCTCTTTTCACTCAGCCATTTGAGTGAACCGCTCCACGCTTTGTAATCTGTCTCCAACTTTTGCCATTTTGTCACTATGCCTTTTATACAGACTCAGGTATACACAATGTATGTATGTATATGTTTTTTGTGTTTACCTTAAACTGCAGCCGCGTCTATATTTTTAAGCCCAAATTCTGAAGAACATTATTTTATGATTTTTTTTTGAATTGTGCTATCAACAATGTTTCAGCTGTTCACCATGAAAAACTGCTGGTAACCATTGCCTTGTGCAAATTTGTAATTTTTCTCTAATATCAAAAAAAATTTAATTACACAAAACAATTAGCCTTGCTAGTAAATCGAATGTTTACTATGTAATTATTTAACAATTAATCGGCCAACGATTGTTGAAAAAACTCAGAGTAACGGTACAGTCAATCGGTTATTGGTGCAAACTAATCTAATATAATCATGTGGTGGTACGTTGTCGTCCCTATATACACTAGCATTTATAAATATAACTATTTTTTTTAACGAAAACCACCCAATTGCCTTGAAAATTACTAAATATAATTTATTTATTTTGTTTATTTACAGAGTTGGAGAAAACAATACACGTATATATTACGCTTTGATACAGCAACAAATGGGAGAAGGTGCGGTGAGATAAATGCTTTCCATGGGTGACCTAAATATGTTTGCATGAGTCTTGAAGATTGTTACAAATATCTGTAGTGCCAACGAATTTATTAGCATTTCAAGGGAGATATCACTCAATGTGAGTAGCGCTCATTCGATTCTATATTTAAACAAAAAATTTTTGAGACGAAATTGACACCTAAGTTTAAATCAAACAGAATCTTTTATATTATTTGTTATTGGATTTAATGGTATTATATTTAGCAATGAAGAAAACCTGAAAGCAATAAACATTATGGCTGATGTTAAAGCAATTTCGGTCCTACCAAAGGCACTCTTCGCATTTCCTCTGTTAAAACTTTGTCCTACTCGAATCGAAAATTGAACTCGATACATAAGATTTCTTATATCAAGATATATGTATAAAAAAAATTTTATGTTTTTAATTGCGGAAATACAACTTTTACTTCTCTCAGAAGCATCTGAGGAAGCGCTTCATTTGCCTTGACGTTTAAGATTTACATCATTGACGTGTTTAAAAATATCTGATATGAACATTGTAAAGGTTTACATGTAGGATATGTAGCAGCACGCATACACACAGCCACGCTCACCTGATCAAAATGCTTGTTCTTGTTCGGTTTTTTGTGGATGATATTTGGCACTGTTGTACTTCTTTGGTCCAAAAAAAGTGTAGTAGCTGCTAACGAAAATGCGTAAAAACTTTATTGTAAAATTGCAAAGAAATAACCTTATTTACTTTCAAACGAGCACTTAATTACATCTCTCTTTAAAATCCATATGTTTTGGACAATTTTAGTTATCAAATTGTTATACTTTATTACCGGGGACGATTGCTAAAACATGACCAAAACCGTCGAGGGAGGCATTAGTAGATGCGTTTTGGCCACGGTTTCAATAATCCGCAGGGCCGTCTTTAACCTATTGGGGGCCCTGGGCACATTAGGATAATGGGGCCCCTATGACTTTGACGGAACCCTATTTTGTTAGAATAGACAAAGAAAGTAGGTTTCCCCGTTAACTACAGAACTACCGAGTATTTTGGGAACTTTTTCGCTGTTACACTCTGGTCTTCTGTCAAGAGGGTTTTATTTTGACTCTATGCTGGCAAATAAATTCCCGGTGAGAGCGAAAATATAAGAGAGTAAAACGAAGTCATCTTAGCTGGTAAGTACTACTGATGATATTTCTTTAAAATGTGTATGTATTTAGTATACCAGCTTTCCAGGTCATTCTAGAACTTCTTCCCCTAGATATAGAAAGGTACCGAGCAGCGGCGACATCAGTCCTGCGCCTACGGGAATCGTCCAGCTGGAACACACGCACCAAAGGACATTCTAGACGGCGTCGCCTGGGAGTTCCCTTCCTGGAGAACATTTGCAAAATTGTGGAGTATCACATCAAGGACTTGATGGCCTTCCTTAAGTCTTCAAATTGGTTCAAAGATGAGGTGTAACAGTGTCTTTACAGGGTATCACAACACGCCTTTCATACTGGCCTAAGTGTGCCCTTTTGGTAGCCACTTTAACCTAACCAAACCTAGCATACCATTATATATTTAAATTTATCAAAGCATGCTGAAGTCAGAAATCCAAATTTTTGGGCGAGAGTAGAAAAGCTTCGCGCATGTAAAATCTTGTAAGTTTGTCTTGTATTCAGTAATTTAGGTTCGATTTCTTCGAATTGTATACGTTTTTTGGTAATAAGGGCCTTATTCTCTATTGCGAACGAAAGCTCAGACGAACGATTCGTCTCTTATCAATTTCGGCTAGCAACCATATTCTTGAACATTTTCGTTCGCCTGCTACCTTTCTTATCTCTTTATCATAATTTAATAAAAATAAGAGAAGAACGAAAATGATACAGAATATGACTACTAGACGAAATTGATAAGAGACGAATCGTTCGTCTGAGCTTTCGTTCGCAATAGAGAATAAGGCCCTAAATATTGGTTATCGTTTGGTGATCTGACACGAACTAGGGACTTTGTATTTGATCTGAGGGGGGCCCCTGTCATCGCGGGGCCCTGGGCATGTGCCCACTGTGCCCAGTGGCAAAGAGGGGCCTGATAATCCGAACACGTTTTCTCCTTTGGATTATTGATACCAGGACAAAACGCATCTTTTCATACCTCTTTCGACATTTTTGGAAATGTTTTGGCAGTCGATCAGGGGTTTAAAATGTTTTTCGCGGAGAGCTGTTGAACGGGTAGAAAAATTTACCACTCGTGTTTTTATTCGTAATGTTGGCATAAGAACCCTTCTTTAGATGCCCTATTCGAAGACTTTTGTATAATTCTCTGTAGGACCCATATAGGTTTACATTTGCATAATAAATTCGTTATCTATATCTATATTTATATCTATATCTATATTTATATCTATATCTATATCAGTATCTAATCTATTCCGCTCCTTTTTTGTTTCCTGTCACTTTCGACGACAGCAACCCCGGTAATTTTGACACTTCGTTCAGTGTCAAACTCATGCTCCACGCAGGTCTCACTGGATTCCACGACCTATACCATAGAAATAAGAGATGGCACATCGATTTCGAGATCACATATCATTTCAATTTTTAATCAGCATTTATTACAAATGTTCCAAATTTCTATAATAAGCTACCTCAAAATGCTTATGTGGTCATTTCTCAATCCACAGATGAGACACGGGAGTACCTTTATCGTTTTTAAAAAGAAGAAGACTATATCAGTCCAAATTCGGAACTTTTGGATCCGACTGAAACTGAACGAGGTATCCGAAAGATTGTTTCCTTCAACTAGTAATTTCCTTTACTTGATGCTACCAATTTCAACTATACTGGACAAGCATTTTATTAAAACGACCTTAATATTGACACTGTGAATCCTGCTTACTCTATACTGAGAAAAGACGGGACAAAAGGCAGAATATTTTCAAAATTTCCAAGACACCATGTTGCTCATGTGGAAAATCTGCCCCTATGTCCATAAATAAACAAATGCAAGGCATGATAAGCTCCGATGAGATGAGATTAGTCGTACAATTTTCATCGTGCTCCTTGGCGGAACGGAACCTATATGGTTTTACGACGACTCCGAACGGCATCTGCAAAGCAAATGAGCTTTCACTGAGAAGTTTTTAATGGCAGATATACACTCGGTATATCACTGCCGAGTGGCGACACAGCTTAGAAAAACTTTATTCTAATTGAAAAAACTTGTTTCTAAATTGTTACCCGATCAGAGCACGCTGCCACCACACCACGACGGCTGCCACCTCTGCCCACATACATACATAGTGAAAATCAATTCTGCCAAGAAAAAACATTTCAAGAATACATAAATGCATACATATGTATATGAAAGAAATATTTTCAATTTTCATTGCAGTTTTTTTTCGTCACTTATAATGTAAAAAATTCCTTACTAAATACTTTCCCATTTGTACTTGCACTAAAAGTTAGTTAAATAGTTTCATGTAGCATTCGAAGAAATATGAAGGTGGATACGCAGTTATGTGATGTTTTAACATATAAGAGCAACGATAAATATATCTAAATATCTGTGGCAATTTGTTAAAACAACTTATCTCGAGTTAAGATAACGGTGATGTTTTGGCTTCTCCACAGATGTCCGTAAGAGGTCTCCCAATATTTTTTATTGATAACCCTAGCGTTAAATGACTGCTACAAAATATAGTAAGTCACTTTGATGAGATGTTGATAGCTTTCAAATTATAGGTAAATTTATGAGCATTATCTTATCTCGACATAAGTTGTTTTAACAAATTGCCACAGATATATTTCCAATCATGCGATTACCCAAAAGTGTAAGGTTTTAATGATCATTTGATAGCATAATGAAATTCTAATTTGAGAATTTTTTGCTTCGTTGAATGTTTACGTTGTGCCAAATTCTTAAAATATATTCCAAGTATTTATGAAAATGTCAGGAGGATTTATGAGCGCCTATAACCACATAATCTAACTCAACAGATTTACGCTCACTTTGCGTCCTGCTCTGTGTTGAAAATTTTGCATTTAGAATATTTAATGGCTGCTTTATTGTAAGTATGCATACTATCAGGGATTTCAGCTTCAACCAATTTCATATGTATTTATGTGTGTGCAATAATATCTTTACACCCAGTTCTATTTTTGATAAAACCATCCGAAATTGGAAGAAAATTCTGTTTTCATATACCGTTTACAGTACTTTTCTGGATCAGTTTTACCAATTAAATTTGTAAGCGAAATGTATTTCGGTTAAGGTACGAGAAGGCTTTGAAAAATGATACAGTTCCTTATGCGTTTTATACACAGTTTCCACACTTTTTCGAATAAGACTCTGTGCGACTTTCGATACATTTTAGATCCGTTTTCGGATGTGATACATGAAACATTTGCATATACATTTCCGACCCTTTGTGAAAACGATTATTAATGATATAGAAAAAAAGTATTTTCTAGTTTTAGTTATTTTCTGACTTTGAAGTGGTGGGACGTGCCAAATCCTAATAAGGAACTCTGTTTTCCTTCTAGATTTTTCACCCTATAAGAAAGTCAGTGGTTCAAGCCAGATTTGTCGAAAATTAGGTCCTTCGACCGACATACATCAGAGTTCATGTAAATTCATGCTAATTAGCGCCTTGCCAAGATAGCCATCGAAACAAAGTTCTGCAGCATATCGTTCATCTGTAAAATTTAATTTATTTAGTTGAGAGCAAATTATATTTACTAAATATTTCTTTACTCACACTTTCTTTATTCCGCGAAAAAATTAGACAAATTTGCGCCTTTTAACTATTTTATTTTTTAAAGTCAAATATAATTTTTAAAATTTTATTTTATCATACTAAATATTTGTGCCAGAGTTTATTTTTCTAATTAAAGTTTGTTATAAACTTTTTTCTGGTAACACATCAGTCTACCAGTACGGTAAGCGAACTTTTTAACACGCTTTTATTGGCTTCACTTGTATGCTTGTAACTCTCTAGGCTAGGTGCCCAAAGAGACCCATCTAGCAGCAAATATTGAAGAAGGCAAAGGTTAAATAACTCGCCTACAAAATGAGCTGTGCTTAATAGCGGAGACACGAACCTCCGTGCTACGGAGTGTTCATTAGTTTTTATACTCAGTTGAGCAGAGCTCACAGAGTATATTAACTTTGATTGGATAACGGTTGGTTGTACAGGTATAAAGGAATCGAGATAGATATAGACTTCCATATATCAAAATCATCAGTATCGAAAAAAAATTTGATTGAGCCATGTCCGTCCGTCCGTCCGTCCGTCCGTCCGTCTGTCCGTTAACACGATAACTTGAGTAAATTTTGAGGTATCTTGATGAAATTTTGTATGTAGGTTCCTGGGCGCTCAACTCAGATCGCTATTTAAAATGAACAATATCGGACTATAACCACGCCCACTTTTTCGATATCGAAATTTCGAAAAACCGAAAAAATGCGATAATTCATTGTCAAAGACGGATAAAGCGATGAAACTTGGTAGGTGGATTTACATTATGACGCAGAATAGAAAAGTAGTCAGTTTATGGACAATGGGCGTGGCACCGCCCACTTTTAAAAGAAGGTAATTTAAAGGTTTTGCAAGTTGTAATTTTGCAGTCGTTGAAGATATCATAATGAAATTGGGCAGGAACGTTACTACTATTACTATATATGCGCTAAATAAAACTGAGCAAAATCGGATGAAGAACACGCCCGGTTTAAAAAAAAATTTTATATCTTTACTGTATATAAGTAAATTATGTCAACATTCAACTCCAGTAATGATGTGGTGCAACAAAATACAAAAATAAAAGAAAATTTTAAAATGGGCATGGCTCCGCCCATTTTCATTTAGTTTATCTAGAATACTTTTAATGCCATAAGTCGAACAAAAATTTACCAATCTTTCTGAAATTTGGTAGGGAATAGATTCTAAGACCGTAACTGTTTTCTGTGAAAATGGGCGAAATCGGATCAAGCCACGCCCAGTTTTTAAACACAGTCCACCGTCTGTCCTTCCGCTCGGCCGTTAACACGATAACTTGAGCAAAAACCGATATATCTTTACTAAACTTAGTCCACGTACTTATCTGAACTCACTTTATCTTGGTATAAAAAATGGCCGAAATCCGACTATAACCACACCCAGTTTTTCGATATCGAAAATTACGAAAAATGAAAAAAATGCCTTAATTTTAAAACCCCAATTACCACCTTTAATTTGATACCCATATCATACAAACACATTCTAGAGTCACCCCTGGCCCACCTTTATGGTGATATCACGAAAAGTCGTCCACCTATGGAACTAAGGACCACTCCCTCTTAAATGCTCAGTAACACCTTTCGTTTGATACCCATATCGTACAAACATTCTAGAGTCACCCTTGGTCCACCTTTATGGCGATATCTCGAAAAGGCGTTCACCTATAGAACTAAGGCCCCTTCCCTTTTAAAATACTCACTAACACCTTTCATTTGATACCGATATCGTGCAAGCACATTCTAGAGTCACCCCTGGCCCACCTTTATGGCGACCATCCATAGAACTATCGCCTACTCTCTCTTAAAATACGCTTTAATACCTTCCATTTGATACAAATGTCATACAACCACATTCCAGGGATACCCTAGGTGCATTTTCCTACATGGTGATTTCCCTTATTTTGTCTCCATAGCTCTCAACTGAGTATGTAATGTTCGGTTACACCCGAACTTAGCCTTCCTTCACTTGTTTATATTTGTGTTGGTTGGGTAGTTGTTGAAAAAATTCACGGTGCGAAATTAATTTTCCTTACACATCTTTAATTCCTCACGTGAGTTATGTATAATGCTAATAACCCCTCCCAATTACCAATAATTCGTAAAGTTATGTAAGTGCAGATTGAGCACAAGACGATATCGACAAATTCATATTAAGCATAGCAAAGTAAATAAAAGTAACTTCCGGCCCAATACAAAATTATAGTCATTGCAAAATTTAAGTAAACAATTCAGGTTAATTAGTAGTAAGCATTTTCACCTTTGTACATTTACGCTTTTTTAATTTGGAATAAAGAAAAGAATTCAGTTTGGTTTTGGAGTCCCTGGACTCAAAATCTAGTTTCGGTTGTTAATTTATTTAAACCGTTGCCTTCGGCATTTTTTATAAAATCCGCTTGCCGCTAGCTCGACGAAATTGGCGCAGTCGGTAATCCCTTTTATATAAAAGGATCGTGACACGAATAATGAAAAAAAAACGTGGCAGTGCAGTGACATACAGTTGTGTAGTGACCACCCACAAAATAACCCAACTAAAAGAGTGGTAGTGCACAACAGCAGTTTTTAGATACCATTCACAAACGTACGGCAGCAAAATTAGAGCCAGGATGCAGATTGAACAAGACGCAAGAAGAGATATGGCACAAGTCCAAACCCAAATTCCACAGGTCAACCTGGTAGAAGAGCTCTCCAGGAGGGAGCAGCAGCTAGAATAGCATAGTTAGAACTACAGAGCAGGTAAAAACACCCGATCATAACAGGGCAGACAGAATATTTAAAAATATCGCCCAACTCCCTGTATTCACAAGACAGGGAGAGGTATCCGTAAATTCATTTTTTAGTAGCAGCGAATATCTGCAATCAACAATAGGAAATAAGAACCTGAAGACAGAAGATATAAGAATGATTTTTTACCAAACGATCCAGGGGAGGCAAAGAACATGGTTATCAACATTCCAGAATCAGACAACTGGCAGATGGTGAAAGACACCTTGGAGATGCGGTTTAAGCCTGATACGGAATCCCACGAAATCTATCGAAGAGTGACGTCACTACGAGTAAATTCGGTAAGCGAATTAGCCATAGAGATTCAAAAAATTAAATATAAAGCCGATGAGCCCATAGTGTACTACAGAGGAAGTCAGGGAATAGACCAATATCGATAGCTTGCTAGTAAATCAGACCTGTTAAATTTCCATTAACATTAATAATCATTAATTTCGTTTCCCTTTTTAATTTTAAAGATTAATTAATTTTTTGCACAGCACCTAGCAATTAATAATTAATTATTTAAAAAAATAATTAAAAATAATCATGATTATTGGCCATTAAAAAAATAATCAAAAATAATTAATAAATGTACCCATTGTTTTAAATTAAAGACAATCATATGATTAAGAACAATTAAGTAATTAAAAATATTCAAACAATTAAAATTAATCAAAAAATTAAAATTAATCAAACAATTAATAATTAAATTTAATTATTTGACTAATTTCAATTACTTAATTATTTTTGATTATCTAATTATTTCGAATTATATGATTATTTTGAATTATTAACATGAAGGAGAAAATGTTTGAAGTAAGAAATAAGTGGCTGAAACCAATTGTACTATTGTATGTACATACTTGTGCTAACTCAAGAAATATAAGATACATATTTATTCTTACTGATATTGTCAAGTGTCGCTGCTTTTTGTGAAAACCTTTAAAAACCAAATTGGAGAGCGTAAATTTTGGCTTATTACACCACAGACGTAAGTATATATTTGTATATATATATTTTTTTTATATTATGATGCTGGAAAAACACAGAAATAATTAAAATTAAGTAAAAATAATAATTTAATTATATTAATTATGTAATTTATATAATCAAAATTAATTGACATTAATTAAATAATTATATTAATTATAAATAATTATATTAATTATTTAATTAAAAATAATCAAAATTAATTAAAATAATCAAATAATTATGTTCATCATTCCATTAGACAAACGAAAAAATAATTAAAAATAATCAACATTGTTTGTATTAATTATGCAATTAAAAATAATTAATTAATTAATTACAATTTTTTAATGAAAATAATTAATTAATAATCATTAAAAGGGCATACCTAATGACACTTAATCATTAAACAATTGGCTGAGGAAAACTCATTATAATTAATAATCATTAAAATTTTTAATCATTATTTAACAGGTCTGTAGTAAATACAGCTAAAGAAATGACGCAGTGTACGTTACTACATACAATTTATGAATGTAGGGCGCTAGGACAAATAGTTTCAATTATGAACCAAAGAAGGTTCGAAGACACTTGTATAAGGCCAGAATATCGTAAAATAAACAAGAGAGAAGAAAGATTCCATTATAAGGAATGGCCTAAGAAAATTATAATCAAACCCCACAGTTCAAAGCCCCAGGGCAAATTGATAAACATTCAGGAAATGTTAGAAAAAATCTAAATTACACAGGGCAGGTTAAACAGAATCAACAGGGTCTGTACCAGAACAGGGAAAATATATCGTTGCAAAGGAGGCAGAGTCCCCAGGAGTACCAAAATAAAGGATACCAAAACAATTCAGGTCTATACCACAGGGGCACACAGGTAGGAAAACCTAGGCCAAATTCCGGTCAAAACCGCTGGAATCAACCTAGGCAATACCGAGCGGAACCTATGGAAGTAGAACACCTAGAGACAGTTCAGAGAAAACAAGAAAAAATAAAGAGGAATTAAATAATTGTGAATGTTCCTCTCCCTGCGGCGTGCCAATGCCCACTGCTTTCGTGGCCTCGTACAATTCCCATTGTGATGTAATCTTCCTGCAATTTAACATGCAGCCGATCCATCTGATTAAGGCGGGATGTACTTTAATGTAATTAAGACCATCCATAATCGCCCATATAGAAACATTATTGAAAGCCCCGGCAATGTCCAAGAAGACTCCTAGAGCATGTTCCAGGGATTTCTCTATGCATATTACCACCCTATGCAATGCGGTGTCTACCGACTTGCCTTTGGTGTACGCATGCATGGAGAGCAGCTTTTCATCCACGTTTATGTACACATCTATCAGCCTCTCAAAGTTTTTGAGCAGAAATGATGTTAAGCTAATGGGTCTATAGTCTTTGGGATATACGTGACCGATTTTCCCCCGCCTTTGATAGTAAAACTACACGAGCAGTTCTCCAAGAGTGCGGTACATAATTCAGTCTTACGCACCCATCGTATATTATTTTAAGCCATTCCACGACCCCCGTACTTGAAACTTGTAGCATGGCGGGAATATACCATCTGGGCCCGGCAATTTAAATTTAGAAAACGTTTTCACTGCCCATTCGATTTTGGTATCGGTCACCAAGCCCGACACTACCCGATCCGTGATCGAAGTGTGAGTGATGTCTGCTGGCTCTTCTAAACCGTCTCCCAATGGGAAATGTGTGCCCAGAAGCACCTCAAGGGATTCCTCACTATTATGTGACCATTCCCCGTTCTCTTTCTTTGTTAGCCCCTGGACTATGTTTCCCCTTGCTAGGACTTTTTTCAGCCGTGCTGTTTCGCTAGAGCACTCTGTGTCCGTACAGAAATTTTCCATGAGATTCTCTTCGCCTTGGAAATTTCACGCTTGTAGATCCTCAGTAGATCCCTGTCCTCGTACCGATACGTTTCGCTTTCCGCGGTCTTTGCGAGCTTAAACATTTCTTTTACCTGTCTTCTTAGAAGACTCAGCTCATTGCTCCATCGTGGCGGCTTTTCTTTTCCTCCGAATCTTCATAGAGGGCAAGCTTTGTTATACTCAGTCATAAGCGTCCTTGTTAGGAATTCATTCGACTCCTACAGTTCCTCCACATTGGCAACCTCTTTGGGTTGTCCCAGCTTTTTTTTTACCTGTTTATGGAATTTAGTCCAGTTCACTGACTTAGGGTTTCTAAAGGTTCTTCCCTTCTCTACCGTCTTTAGAGGGATGCTGAAGCTGATATACGCATGGTCGGAGAAGGATGGTCTATCAAGAATCATCCAATCTTACCTTGATATATCACGCTCGGAGCTCAATGTAATATCCAGAACATTGCTGGATGTTTGACCAATGTATGTAGGGACATTTCCCCTGTTGGCTATCTGCAAATTGGTTTGCAGGATGTAACAAAATAGAGATTCGCCTCTCTCGTTTGTATCTGCTCCTCCCCACGCATTGTGGTGCGCATTTGCATCTGCGCCTATGACCAACAGCCCTTTGCGCCCTTCCTCCTGTACTAGCCTTTTGCACTCCATCGGTGGAACCTCTGCAGCATGGGCCATGTAGCAGGACGCCAGGATAAATGCCTGCTTATTCTTTTGCTCACGGCCACCGCCACGAGATCCTCAGTGCTGTAATTAGGCAGCATATATGAATGCAGCTATTTCCTTGCCATTACTACAGCTCGCACCCGTCCTTCCGTATGCACGTAGTAAACGCCAAACCCGCGCGCTATAAGTCCAGAAACATTCCCTCCCGATGAGAGCCACGGCTCCTGGATCAGCGCCACGTCAAACGAACCCTCCTCAAGGGTTAGGAGGAGTTCGCTCGACGCCACTTTACTGTGTTGGAGGTTTATCTGTAGGACTCGCAGCACCATTGGGCTGTTTGTCCCCCTCCATCACCTTCGCCTTGACGTCGTCGTCCTCCCCTTGCCCTTTTGGTTTAGAGTATTCGAGGCCCCCTTCAGCCTCTCGTGACTGTTGTGCCGGGTGTTCCTCTGTGCGAGTCACAGCACCATTTAGCGGTTGGTCCTCTTCTAGCACGTTCGTGGTGACATCGGGGACCTCCACCTGTCTTTTTGCTTTTGAGGTAATTTTTGACTTCGCCCACCTCTAGCGTGTTAGGGTATTTATCCTCGGGACTTCTTTTCCTGAGTCGCACGTGAATTTTGCCAGTGCCAAAGGACATTTTGCCAAGCTGCGTGTACAAAATATTCTCCGCCTGCTTGTTTATTTGGAAGATGTAGAACTGACCATCCTCGGTAGGCCGAGATACAGTAAGTACCTTCCAATCCTGTGTCGGTACGTTCGGATTCTGATTCTGCAGAAGTCGCAGTGTATCCTCCGACTTCATCACGCATGGTATCCATACCTTAACT
The DNA here is from genome assembly GCA_029619165.1 of Eurosta solidaginis. Taxonomy (NCBI): domain Eukaryota; kingdom Metazoa; phylum Arthropoda; class Insecta; order Diptera; family Tephritidae; genus Eurosta; species Eurosta solidaginis. The sequence continues at coordinate 33,128 of JARSSU010026919.1, forward strand.
TTTGGTACCGTGGGGATTTGCGCTTTATCCACCACCTCAAACCAGAGTCTTAGCGTTATCTCCCTTTGGCTTATCTCCTACTTCCGTAGTTGGAACTTCCCTCTGACTCGCAGCTTTCGAGGTAGTTGCTACTTGTCTTGTCTATGCGACTGCCCTGCCTCGCGGCTCTAGGACTGGGTCCTTTCTGCCTCTTGAAAGCAGGATTGTCGCCTTCCGCCGAACGTTCCCTCTTCATTCTGCAATTCGACGTTTCTTCCTCCTCGTACCGGTTGCAGAACCGAGCAAACAACCTTCACAAACAACTTTCGCAGCAAACCTTTTGAACTGCCTTCAACCTATTTCTACCGCCTCATGAGCCCATTCCAAGCGCTCGATCTCCACTTATTTTGGGTCGACCACTGCTCCCAAGCGTTGTACAATTCTTAGTGCTGCACGGTACTGCGAGAGAGCTTTTTTACTTCCTCTGCTCCGTACCCTTCTCCACTCTTCTACTCCGTTTTCATTTGTGCGCTCCAACACGGAGTTCATTGAATCAGCACTACTGTCGCTCCCCGAGTCCGACGCATCGCTTAATTCATATTTGTCGTCCTTGGATTGCAACTCAGTCCTCCTCTTTACATCTTGCTTACAATCAGGTAATGACTCGTTCATCTTGGTCGTACGACCACCTGCCCGAAAAGGCGGGCTCAGCGGTCCAGTATTACATACGTGGAAAGAACCGTCCGCCACAGCAGCGCCCCTTACTGTGGTAAATAAATAAATGTAAGGTGCGATAACCTCCAAAGAGATCTAAGGACGAGCTTCTCTTCCAATTTGCGTCGTACTCCTTTTGATTTTCCCTACAATTTGGCCGGACGGGACCTATATGTTTTATGCCGACCCCGAACGGCATCTGCAAGGCAGATGAGTTTTCACTGAGAGCTTTTCATGGCAGAAATACACCCGGAGCGCTTGCCAAACACTGCCGAGGGGCGACCCCGCTTAGAGAAATTTTCTTCTAATTTAAAAACCGTATTTCTAAAATGTTGATGTTGCTTTGCCCGGGGTGCGAAACCAGGGCATACGGTGTGGTAGGCGGAGCACGCTACCATCACACCACGGTGGCCGCCGACTGTGTGGTAAGGCCATAAATACTTCCCGAGGTGGCCCGGTATCGGGAAGGCTCCGTTCGAATACAGCCGAATTTATCCCCTGGCTGCAAATCGTCCAATAGGCACGGTCCGCATAACACCCTGGATTAGGGGGTTGGCAGTTCTTGGTCACCGACATCCCGCCGCCCTCCTATGAGGCGAAACGGAGTAGATGTCAGTCCTAAACAGCTCCGCCTCATAGTCGGGCGCTATGGAGTTCGGCTAAGCCCTCACACCAACGACAAGGTGCCTATCCTAGTGAGGGCTTCACTAAGAGGAAGAAAATATAATTTTATAATAGCCAGAGACCTACCAATTGCTTTAATACAACGATAAATTTGGTTTATGTTTGTTTGTTTTAATAGTGTGTTCAATTTATACTTATTATTAAGAATTCATGAGCTTAACACCGGCTTATAATAACTGATTATTCAATTATTATGTTTTTCTAAGAGAAACTGAAAAGAAAGAAAGAAACATTTACTGGCATATTGCGATAGTACTATTTCGAAAACCGCCACAAATTCATCGTCAGGCAATGTCGTAAAGTTATCAAAGGTTTCACCGAGATTCGAACTGCGAATCACACGATGAAACTGCAGTTGCCTTAACCACTAGGCTATCCTGCTTGTATTTGTCTCCTTGCTTAATTCAGTTCATCTTATTCTACACTGACAGCACAACTGAGACATTCTGCCTCTATTAATTTGTGTGTATTTAGATTTGTTTTTGTAAAGTTTCTTCTTTGGTAGATGGATGTATAACACTGAATGAAAATCTAACTTATTATAAGAATAATCCATATAATAATCTTGAAATACATGTGCTAGAAGCAAATGAATTCGACTGGAGCAGGATAAAACTCGACCATCTAAACAAAGAAGAAAAGGAGGAGGTAAGAAAAGTAATAAGAAGATTTAAAAAACTATTTTTTAAGGAAGATGATCAGTTGACAAGTTCGATGAAGGTTGTACAAGAAATCAGGACGACGACAGACGAACAAATTAACAGAAAAACTGTACAGATACCCCCCACAACATTAATCAGAGGTGAGAAAACTAGGAAAAGCTCAATATTTTATAACTTTGGACTTAGCCAAAGGTTACCATCAAATTTTATTCAGGGAGCGAGATAGGGCAAAGACGGCATTCGCCACACCACATGGCCTATATGAATTTATAAGAATGTCATTCGGACTAAAAAACGCACCAGCGACATTCCAAAGATTAATGAATGAAACGCTACGTGATTTTATTAATAAAACATGTGTAGTGTATCTTGACGATATTTTAATCTTTAGTACATCCCTTCAAGAGCATGTTAAAACAATTACGGAAATATTCAAAGTTTTAGAACAAGCCAACCTAAAGTTTCAAATCGACAAATGTAATTTTATGAAAAAGGAGACAGAATTCTTAGGGCACATCTTAACGGAGGAAGGACTGAAACCAAATCCCGACAAAATTAAAGTATTGAGGTATTGAAATTGCCCAGAACAGAGAAACAAATAAAAAATTTTTAGGCATTACGGGTTATTACCGAAAATTCATAAAGGATTACGCGAAGATAGCCCAACCTATAACAAAATACCTAAAAAAGAATGCAAAAATTAACTTCAAGGTCCCAACATATGTAGAGGCATTTGAAAAATTAAAAATATTAATTAGTACCCATCCTGTTTTAAGATACCCCAACTTCGACAAACCCTTCACATTGACAACTGACGCTTTGGATTGTGCACTTGGTGCCGTGCTATCGCAAGAAGGACACCCGGTGTGCTTTATTTCTAGGACGCTGAATAACCACGAAAGAAATTACTCTGCGATGGACAAAGAGTTTTTGGGTATTCTATGGAGCGTCAACTATTTAAGACCATATTTGTTCGGAAAAAAGTTTGCGATTTTTACAGACCACCAACCCATTAAATTCCTTCATAGTAAATACAGAGGTAAAGACATGTCACCAAGACATCAAATATGGCTGTTAAAGTTAGGAGAATACGATTTTAATATTGAATATTTAAAAGGAAAGGAAAACCAAGTGGCAGATTTTCTGAGTAGATTAGAAACGAAGGAAGAAGAAAAAGAATATAAAGACATTAATAAAAGTGCTATTTTAGACCAAAATAATTTACAAGCAAGTATATATGAAGCAAATAATATAGTAGATATTGAAACAATTGCAACAGTACATTCAGCAGAAGAAAACCTGCAGGACCATTTCTTTATTAGAGAAGAAATAGTAAATAATTATAAAACGCAGCTAATTTTAACTAACAAAATTGAAGAGTTTAAATCACTACATGGTAAAATAATAAATTTTATAGCAGAGAGTGATTTTGACAGACTAGGGGAAGTATTTTGAAATTATATTACAAAAGGGATTATAGGTGTATATTCAGAAATTTCCGATCATAACTACTATATTGTATAAGAAAAACTTATTTCTATGTTTTCAAACGACACAAATATTAAATTTTATAAGTGTACAATGAGGGCGCAAGACATTGAAACAGAAGTAGAAGCTGTTAAACAAATTTCATTGTATCACGTAAGAAAAAGTCTTCACTCAGGTATTCAGCAAACGTAAAATCAAATTAAAAATAAAATTTATTATCCTAAACTATTGGAACTAATTCAAATAGTTATAAACCAATGTGACATATGCCAGGAAGTGAAATACGAAGAAACCCAATTAAGCTCAAGTTCGGGTTATCAGAAACACCCACAGAGAAAAACGACATTATACATATAGACACTTATGTTATAAAAGGTCATAGTTTTCTAACAGTTATAGATAAATTTTCTAAATTTGGAGCAGCGTACCCTCTAAATGATAGAAACTATATCACGATTATCGAACAACTGGAAGACCACTTTGCCAAATTTGGAAAGCCAAAGAAAATAGTGGCGGACAATGAATTTAAGGCTTTTAGGGTTAAGAAATTTTTCATTTGACAAAGCCCAACACTCATAGAGGAAATTCTGATATTGAAAAATTTCACAACACTATAGCGGAAAAATTTAGAATTTTATACAAGCTAAATAGGGGCCTAACAATAAAACAGCTAATGCATGAAGCAATCAGAAACTGCAATGATAGATATCATTCCACGATAAAATGTACACCCAATGAGGCACAAAGGAACAACAGATCAGGATTTTGTAGAAAAAAATTTATCGACTACTAAAAAGAAAATAATTAATAAATTAAACAGAAAAAAGAGAAGGTTACGTTGAAGGAAGGCTTCATAAAAAACTACAAGGCAGTTAGTTACAAGGAGCACCCTAGATTTAAGCAAAATAAATAAGATAATGTTCATCCATGCAACATTAAACGACCTCGTAAATTGTTAAAGGTTAACACCCACAAGAGGTAGAGCGAGGCATGGGCTAATTAATGCGATAGGTAGTTTATCTAAATGGATATTTGGTACCATGGATGAGGTAGATATACAAAATATAGAAAATCATCTTCTTCAGTCAGACGATAAAATCAGTAAACAACACATTTGCACAATTACGCGAAACAATAAGTAGCGATAGGAATAAAATAGGGACCAATTTAATTATATAAGTAAACGGATCGATGAAGAATATGATAGAAACCTGTATTTAGAGCAATTAACCAAAATTCAGTTGCTAAAAAGCGGGATAGAACAAATTCAGGATAACGTAGTCGCTTCAAAGTATAATATATTGCACCCTAGTATCTTGACAAGTGAAGATATAATAAAGTATGATAGTGACTTCAAAAAATTAAAGGATATGCAGTTAGGTACATCCTATTTAAATAACACATATTTAATATTTGCAATTAAAATCCCCAAGACATTTATAAGCGTTAAAATTAGTTATATTATCCCAATACCCAACAAAGATTTTAATGAGATAGACTCTAACATAGAACAAGTGTACGAGTATGATAATAAATTAATGAATTTTGAAGAAAATAAACAGTTTAAGTATATGAAACCAAGCTCAAATTGCATAACAAAATCCTCCTGCCAACTTATAAAAAATAGGGAATTAGAAATAATAGAACTAAATATGGACACAATAATTGTAAAAAATGCAAAAAAATCTGTTAATAAATCAAACATGTACTAATGATGAAATTCTTGTAAACGAAAATAATTTAATAAGATACAACAACTGTTCAATAAAAATAAATAACTATTATTTCTCAAACTCTATTGAAAAAATACAAAAAAAATTTCCAGTGTAAAATATGAAAAAAATCAAAACTTTTCAAAAAAGATTACTTTTAATGAAATAATAGAGGAAAGCCAAACAAATGTAAAACAAATTTTTAGTCTGAAATATCACAGTAATTTATCTTATGCATGCAGTTTGTTCTGATTGTTGTAATAATTCTTATATGCGTGGTTGTATTTAAACATAAAAATATTAAAATTAAATTAATCAGTAGAATCCAGGAGAATTCTAATCTAAAAGGGGAGTAGTTATGTATAATGCTAATAACCCCCAATTACCAACAATTCGTCAACTTATGTAAACGCAGACTTAGCACAAGACGATATCGACAAATTCATATTAAGCATAACAAAATAAATAAAAGTAGCTTCCGGCCCAATACAAAATTATAGTCATTGCAAATTTAAGTAAACAATTCAGGTTAATAAGTAGAATATATGTAATACTTCTTTCTATATTGCTACAAAAAGCTAAGTACATTCCCCAACATCAGAGTGCCGATATATTGCTGTTTACATGTTTTTGTATTTGTATTCAATAATCGAATGTACCTAAATTAAAATTTTACCTTGTCACACTTATGCTCCTACAATCACAAAAATTTTATAGGCTGTCTTGCTTTGATTTCGCATCCAAAACACATTGCGAGCATTTTCTATTAGCAATATAGGAGTATCACATATATGATTAGTAGTAAGCATTTTCACCATTGTACATTTACGCTTTCTTTTAATTTGGAATAAAGAAAAGAATTCAGTTTGGTTTTGGAGTCCCTCGACTCAAAATCTAGTTTCGGTTATTAATTTATTTAAGCCGTTGCCTTAGGCATTTTTTAAAAATCCGCTTGCCGCTAGCACGACATTCTGAAAGTCTGCACACAAATAAGTTCAAGAAGGTACAGTATATATACAAATGGCTATATACATATTTATGTACGTATGTCGTTTGGCCATATGACAGACATTTTATATTAAACGTATTGACATGTTCAATTTATTATTTGGTAATGGTTTTCAGTAAAGGCATAAAATTACTCCCTTTATAAAAATGTACTTAGCAGACAAGGATACATAATGTATATGTACATATATACATGTATGTTACTACATATATACATATGTAGGTATATAAATATTGTTAGACTTGCCGTTTCACGCGTTATAATAAAACCAGGCATACTTAACCAACGAAACGTTTCGTTGGTTAAGCATGCCTGATAAAAACACACATGTTTATGATCCATCTATCGAAAACTTAAAATTTTGGCAGCATTGCAAGGTCTCATATTATTGTAGGTCTAGAAGCGAAACTTTTTTCTCTCATCAGGAAAACATCAGATATGTCTATGAATAGTGAAATTAGATTGAACAAAACTAACTAAAACTCGTTATTTATTTTGGTGCCTTTATTTGCCTTAAATACACACATGCATACATAATTTAGGGTGGGAAAATTAATGAACTGTATTCATTTCAAATTGTGAAATATTGTTCAGGACATCCAAAAGGATAATAGATTGGAAAAGTTTCAGCATTGGTTGCTGTTATTGTAGCAGTGCGGTAGGCAAAGGAAACTTGCAGTTTCAACAGGGGTGAACCAGAGAGATAGGTGTGTTAGAGGCGTTGGTTCCACATTTCCATTAACAAGATGGTTAGTGTCATGACAAGCAAGACATACATTATGTAATTCGGGGTTAATTCTGAATAGGCAAAAGTTTAAACTGTTGCAGTATTCAGATCGAAGTTGAGCGCTAGAGGGACGCACTTCTCCCTGGGAAGGTTGCTTTCCTCTACTGCGAGTTTACGGTATTTGACTTTAAAAGCGGGGTTCGCCGGGCAGTCCTAACATAGAGGTCCGATACGTTTTGGTGGATTCTCTGAGGACCTTTTTATGCTCTTTTTCTTTGTATGGCTAAGTTCTCAGATTCCGTATTTCTTCATAATGCTTGCGGAGATGACTTCTTAAGTCGTTGGGAGGCAGTGCCTCTTTAATCAGATGCCCAGGTTTCTGGGTATTCAGCAGAAACTGTTTTTTCAGCTTCCAAAGGGTATCCTACAAGATCAGTGACCACATCGAGGCGCGTAACATGCAAGCGGCGGCCAATTGCTTTGTATGTGGTAATTAGCGTCACTTTATCTTTAAACCCAAGTGCTGCCGGCAAGATATTTCAGACTTTGCTTGCCAAAATGTAGATCCTGATCGAACGTCGCACACAGTATTTTTGGGTTTAAGACAGTCGGTATGTTACGTGGCTGACTGTTTGGGTGGTGAGGAGCGGCGGCAAGCAGGTATGCTTGCGGGCCAGGCTAGCTCGTCGTCTTGGGCGGGGTATTGCACCACCGACCTCACCCGCAGCCACATGAACAAAATTGGGGTTCATACCTGCATGATGAAAAAAAGGATGAAAGAAAAGCTGAAAAAGATATAAATAGACGTGAGGGGCAAAGTTATAGAGGGGAAAGCATGAGGGGCAGAAAAAGGTGCCTGTCCTGTCAGGTGGAGTCTACCCTCCCTCTGCAGTGCAACCTGCACCGCACCGTGGGCACTGTGCTGACTCCTATTTACTTACAGTGCCCCCAAACCTGACATGAGTCTATCCCCTGTCACTCAGTCATTTTCCTAAACACTCACCTTCACCTAACCTTTCCGCGCACAAGCGCAGCACCAACACCAACTTAAAACTTTAGCCCTGCATAATGAATGTATTAAAATTTTATCCAAACATAATTCTTATAATTTATTTACAAAATTTTGGTTTACAATTACCGACTAACACCCTACTACCAGTTCAATAATTTCAATAAAACTTTAAACTCAAAGTTTCCTACAAATAATTTTCCAAGGATTTCAAAAGGCTTAACTAGTATCAATTTCTAAAGTTTCTATTTACTCAAAGTAAAATAAAAAAAAATGCTTAAATATAATGCTGAACTTTATTACTAGCTAACATTACGAATTCATGGGAATGCAGGATGGAGTAGATAAATTTCAAATTCAATGCAATACAATTGAACAAAAAAATACGTACCAAAAAAGAAATAAAATGACTAATCGAATAAATAGTGCTCTCTGATACATATCATAATTACACAACCAATGGTATACCTTCTTCTCCAGCCCTCCTGCCATACTGTTGCTGGAATCTCATCTCTCCCTTCTCCCGACTCGCGGGTCCCTTCCCCTACAAACACATCAACTGGCGCCTGCACCACACTTCCAGTCCTCTAATCCCTGTCGTTCTACCTCCCTCCGCTGCACTACCCTTCCGATTCCCTTTATCTTTTTCCCTCCTCCCCCCTGTCCTCTTTCATCCGGCACGATGTTTATTTTCTCCCTTCAACCAAATTGTTCTTGCTCATGTCCTTTCAACTTTACGTTTTTGACCAGATCATTTTTCCTGCACCTGCATTGCCCTTGCCTCATTTGGTCCTCTATGCACTTCTAGTTTATTATTTGTTTCTAGCTTTGCTAATTCCTGTTCTCATTTGTTGTTGACAAGTTATAAAGACTCTGTGCATACCACATGATATCAGTCACATACTAGACAGAGCGTATGTTGATAGGCAATGGGGTAGTGGGGGGAAAATTGGAAAGAGTGATTTGGAAGGCAGGAACGGGAAGGGGGAAATGGGGAAAGGAAAGGAAAAGGAAGGGGGGAGTGTTCACATGAATGCAAATTTTTCGTTGGAACCTGTTTTTTATTTTTCTGCTTACTGTAAATTCCTTTTCTAAAGATTTTGCACGAAAGCAGCAGGAAATGTCGCTACCACAACATGTATTCTACTCACTAACTTTCGAAGATCCATGCGTAATTTTGATCGGCGTCCGCTCATTGTTCTCAATGTTTTTACGATCAGTCAGACATAACATTCGCTGTCACAGAACAAGCTTACTCTCTTTATCCAGAGCCGTGGCGAAAAGTAAACGTACCTGCTAAGCGTGAGCATTAAGCTATATGCTGAACTTACAAAGGCCGCCTCTAGGACAGCCAACGATCAATACTGTTGGCCAACACTCCTACCTGCATGCATTCTTCACTAAGTTCTACAAGACAGTCTGACCTCGCACGCTAGCCAATACTTTTATTAGTATGATGCTTGGGCTTTGGATCAATCAGTACTCCTCAACTTCTATCTAACGTCACATTTCGTGAGCCAAGTATCACTACGCACATAAAATTAAAACAATGTGTGTAGCAGCTTTCTATAAATGAGTGCTTAAATGGTATAGTATATTAAAAAATTCTAAACTGAATGAATTTCTTACGGTGAACTGCTGGTGGTAATCAGCACACCCAATGTAAAGTCTCAATAAATAATCAGCTCTGTGTCTCGAGATAGTTGGAGGCTGATGGCTTGAAAAAAAAGAGAGATAAGAAGAATGTGGGCTAGTGCATATGGTGCTGATGAATTTCCCGCACACTTAGAATCGTCCAATGTACTCAAAACCCGTCACGTGGATGTATGGATGTGATCTGTGATCGAAGGCTAGAAAGAGGATAGAAAAAAACAGCTTACAGGTCAGGCCAAAATTGTGATAATATATGACTTCATATCTAATCGACCTTCCTAACGTAAAAACTGGGTCTGGCTTCTATAAGTTATCGAATAGTAAAAAAAACGCTACGAAGTTGAAAATCATATGTGTACAAAAATGATAAAGCATGTACGAATAATATTTTAAAATCTCGTGTACGAAATGTGCTAATACATGGAGTTAATGGTGAAATCCGCGTGTTGTTAAACAGAAAGACGTCAGAAGAATCATGGCAAACTGGTGTAGAAAAGAATGATATTACGTGTGTGTAGTATCAAACAACGACAAGAATATAGGCAAAAATATCTAAAACTAGTTGAAGGAACTGGTAGATAAGAATGTCAAAAAAAAGGAAGAATTGAACCACAAAATTGTAGACTATGGAAGTCACAAAGACAATACAAAGTGCTAATTCCAATTAAATTAGACTATCTTATCACGAGTTAGAAAGTATCGAACTCAAATAAAAAGAAATAGAATGAACATTAGGTATTGATTGCGATGATCAGCAAAACCAAAGTGCAAGACAAATCCCTAATTAAATTGTACGCTCATGATAGCAATGGTGAAGTAGCTTCCACTAAAAAAAAAAGTGAAATAGCATATGTAATTCTGAGATGTTTAAATTGCCCCGAAAGAAATAGCTACGCTTGGCCCCCTGTCGGGTATAGTGTATTGGCAAGATAAATTGGAAGCCACGTAAACTCGATGTTGGCTATTGTGAAGCTTAAGTGTTGCGCCACCGAGCTTTTAAGTCTATACACTCTGTACCAGTTGTCTGGGCTGTTGTCGGTGTCATCGATTGTGAGTATTAAATTATGCCGTTAGTTATGCATCTTAGTTTGTTTGTGTTAATTAGCCACGTGTGTTGGCGGTGGCTGTTCATTTATGCCCGGTTTTTTTATACTGTTGCGTGTTCTGCTCCGGGTTGGATCCGACGTTTCAGTGTATTAAAAGTTGTGTATGCTATTTCTGGTTATCATATGATGTTGTTCCGGCGTCAATTGGCTTCTAGTTGTTTGTCATGGCTTTTTTGCCAGCGTATGTTTGTCTTGCCTGATGCTGTCGCGTGCCAAATAAGTTGTACATAACTTCATTAGAATAGTTGACACTCAGTAGTAAATTCTTATTGTGCGTAGCTGCTGTGGCCGTTGTTTTGTGTGGTCCTCTGGAATGTCATCTGTATTTGGGTGTGGCGCAATGTTGTTGCGTTACGAAGGGAAACTAGACGTGAGTATTTGTGTGACTGCGTGGCTGTCTGTTGCCTTTGTGAATGTAATGCTCGCTGTGAATGATCATACAGTTAATTGATGTTGGTGTTGTAGAACGGGTGTGTTGTTGTGTCGCGCAATGGTGATTTGTGTGCGGTGTTTGGTCCGTGACTAATGGGTAGAGTTTAGCTGGGGCTACGATGAGTTGGTGTTGAGCGGTCAATGATTCGGACAAAAATGTGACTGTGTGTTGTTGTGTTGTGTGCGTCGGCCGTACGCCGGTATATCCAGCCAATAATGAGAAAAAATGCTCTGAAATACTCCGGGTGGTTGTGTGTCTGCGCTGTTAGTCGATCGCGCCACCATATAATAGAACAAGTAAACGCTGATAGTCTTGATCCTTGGTTTCGCCGTATTCGTAAGGTTTGTGGTGGTTCTGTTGTTGCTTGACGGCCCGTTCCCAATAGAATACACAAACGAGAACGCTGTCCCGTGCATGGTAATAATGACATTGTTTTGTCGCGTTATTCTGTGTGAAATTTAGTTGATTGCTCTTGTGTGCTTCGGCGTATGCTATGACGTCAAGTGTGTGTGCTACTTGTCGAATGGACGCTATCACCCGTCATATGATATTATTACTATGTATTGTCTTGTGATGCAATTATTCGTCTGCATAGTATTTTAGGCTTAAACTGGTATCTAAATAATTAATGTGCTTTTGGGGGTGCGGTTTGTCGAATCGGCTCGAGCCAATATATACGTTGTGTCATCAGTAGTGTGTGGTATTTCTTCGTCCTACCAGCAAATTCGAGAACGTGTGTTAGTATCATATTTGTGTCGCGTCATTTGATGCAGATGTTAACGATACCAAAAGAAACCGCCAAGCGCGACGTTGCCCTATTAGTAAGGATTCTTCTACACAAAAGTCGAAAGAAAGTCGTACAATTCTGATGTGTCGCTGAAATTCAAATACATGTAAGCAATAAGTAAGCCTACGGATCATATATGTCTCGTAGGAACATTACAAGATAGTAAAAGCTGTATATTTCTATGTATCACTACATGTCTACATAAATTGCTCTGATACGGTGCAGATATGACTGTTTGTCAACTGCATAGTTTCGATCATGCCATAATGTTTCATCTTACTATGCATCTATATATTTTCTATTGGTAGAACTGTCAGGTGAGAGATATGTATTATGGTCGATGCAGTCAAGCATTCCCAGTTTTACGGGCTACTTGCCAGGTTGTGTGCTTGTCGTGTACGGGATACTAGGGTATGTTTATTATAATAACACGGGAAGTTCAACTTTCCCATTTACCTTGGGGCGGGGGTTTATTTTGTCTTCGTTAGGAATTATGGAAGGAATAGTAGTAGTATGGGGCACAGGATATGCCCATGGAATAGGTGTACGTTCATATACCATGCCGTGAACTCTGGTATTTTAATTGGATAGATTAATTGTGTTAGGGATCGGGTCATCGCCCTCATGCAACTCCGCGCAATGAACAACAGTTTGCCGAGGTGCAACTTTTTCAGGGTGATCAAGTAGGTCCTCCTTTAAATAACGCAAACGCTCCGCGCACACTATAAAAAAGCGTCTTCGTTTAAACCTTTTAGGTACTTTGTCTGAAAAACAGTTCTTTTACATAATTAGACTAACTCGCACTTGGCACTTCACACTATAGAACTTTTTATTTAGTTTATACCTTTACTTATTTTGAAAAGGTCTTGCTAACTTGGCACTTTCTATCACTTTTGTCCTATTAGCTTCACTTCTTACTTTATGCACTGGTTTTTCTCCTTATTTTTTTCTTCCACTTCACGTTACATGTCGAACTTTGCACGTGTTGTTGCCCAGTCTGTGCCTAATCGACTAGTGAATAACTGTTGTCCTTCATCCTCTTAATCTACGGTCCTGACCCGTAGCTTCGGATTGCGCTCATTAGAACGTATCTTAATAGCCTAAGCAACACGCGAAACAGTTTGGTAATTAGAACACGTTAATCTACCATGCAAGAACACTGGGAAATAGTTTTTACTTACTATCGGCTATTCCCCATGCATATTTACTCTCATCTTCTTATATCGATGCTTCAAATCAGGCAGCTCCCGTATTTTTCCACATCATACTATCACTTCAGACGGCGGTTGTACGCGTGCTTTCCACAAATACAGCAATTCACCTACACGACTATAGCCATACGAGTCTGGCCATCAAATTGACGAATGCTAACACCTGTTCAGTACAGATCTTACGACCTCAGGGCTTTCGCATGGCGTATTCCTTATTCGACACCGGCTCTTCGCACTGTAAGCCTATGCAACAATACACATCCCATACTACACGACGCATTCACACGCTCGTGATAGACAGAAATGAACAGCCTTGCCAAAATAGTCTAGCTATCACAACTATCATATCGACATTACGTCAACGGCATCACTATCCAGGTTAATATTCTAAGCAACACATAGTTATATGGTGACATATTCTTATACTCTAGTCTGCCAGGCTTGAACTACCAGGGATGTCCAAGCGCAACTTATGTTCTATGGCAAACATTGGTGACACGATTTTTATCTCTGCATATTACTATTAACAATGTGCATCGATGCCAAGCGCACACTTATTATCCCGTGTGACACAATGATTGTACAATTGTGTCTCACCAATATACTAGGTTATCAATTATATTACTATTGTTTTTATGTGATGTCAATAGGTTACAACTATTTTATGTTCGATATGCACACGTGCGTCAGGTTTGACCTATGGGCAACCAACTTGTGCGAAAACAGCATAAGCACTCCATAGACGGCATACGGACCTGGACACAACAACTCTACGTAAGCCAACTGCATAGTATCAGCATACCGTATGCAGATCGTTACAGGACCCTGTCGTGACTACAGGTCATTGTGATGTCCCAGTAATAGTGACCGATCTGATATGTACGGATGCCTCACTTGAATGGTCTTCGAACACATTGGTATGGCTTTATATCGTTGCCTTGAGTGATTCCAGGATGCCTACTATGGTACACACATGAGCATCATATTGTTGTACCATTTGACTGAAAAACTGTACGAATAATCAGCTGCAAATGCTTTTAACTCGATTAACGACAAAAACGACTTCGAAGTACTTTAGCAGATATATCTAGTATCTCTGCTAAAAATATTAACGGAATAATCATCACTAAGCGCTATCACTATTTAACGTCACGAAATTCTCGTAGTAGTATTAAGCTCACGTTAATGTGTTAGAACGTCAAGTAACGTAATTTGACGATCTTACGGTACTAAAACGAACGAGATTGACTCTCTTCGTGTGTTTCCATTATCGTTAGAACTTCAAGAGTATTACAGTGTGTTGAATATATTAATTGACCGATCTGTAACGTTAACATGAAAATAGTATACGAAACGATCATGTGATCTTACGTTTCCGTTTTAAGCTCTAGCTAGTTGATCCCTTAGTGCGTTACGTAAAGTGATATCGGTTTTCGTTCGTTACGAGGATCATGCCCTATAAGAGTTGTACAGTTCTTTACTTCGCAGAATATTGATACATTCTGAAGTCGACTGTACTCATAACATTAGTCATTTGTGACGTACTTTTTCTATATACAGGATTTTTGTTATGCTATCTTAAATTTGTATTAGTGATTTCAGATAGTTCTTAGATCTCAAATAGGCATTATCGAAGGGATAGTTACTTTAGTTTGCGTTGACGTATTCACAACTATTGTTATCTTGGGAACACGAGTGTGGTCGGAAAAGTGGTAGATAAGAAGCTTGTGTCCGCGATTATAAATAAAATATATTTTGCAATGTTGTACAAAAAGAAAAACTATTGCAATTTTTCGCGAACTTGTCTATCACATTTCGATGTGCAGGGCAGAACAAAATGTAGGCTGGAGTAATAGGGAAAAAAGGCATACGGATAACTTTTTTGAACTATGCAGTTTGAAATTTGGAGCGTTC